>JACEEZ010026208.1:80000-95000 GCA_016584305.1 Chionoecetes opilio | reverse complement strand
TTAACAGACCAAGTAAACCAGTTGTGGAGTGGGCGTGCCTGTGGTGAGAGACCCTGTGGTGGTGTGGCTGTCACACTTTCTGCCTTCCCGCCGCATATTTTCCAACTCTATGCTGTAGTTAATGCTATATGTGGTTTCCGAGTAATGACGTTTGACTGTAGCTCCAAAACTAACCAAAAGGATTTTTCTCGAAAGTACCTTCATTGTGATTCCCACCACACATGGTTTAACTTTATTCCCAATCCATGTTTTGGAGAAGTGCCGGGTTTCCTCCTGCTGAACCTTAGGCTTGCCTAACACCTGTTCATCCACCTCGTACTCGGGCTAAAACATAGGATTCCATGAAAATCTGAGTTCGTTTTCCTCATAGTATACGCGACCAGCGTCATTTCTTTCGGTGTCAGATTGAGCATCGTTCTCTAGTCTGCAAAAGCGACAGATTCACTGTCTGACACCGAAGTACAATCGCTCATCATAACATTTGCCGACAGGTGTCGACAGATGGTCTTGCGGGCGCCCCCTTTTTCTGACGTCATCAATACAGTCGTAGCCCTGTTGGAGGGAAGATTTTTTTTTCGCGCGCTTTTTACAAAGTCGTGTTTTTACGGAAATAAGGCCTGGAAATCAATTATTTTTGGTGGATTAGGTGTTTTGAATGCACATTCAATATAATTCGGCAAAAAAAATTTGGGTCTGGGCGATTACTTTAACTAAAAACTGTTCACACTATCTGCACAATTGGATTTATCTTCAGCTGTACACATTCTAACACCACCAGAACTCTCTTATCTTATTCTTTCTTTCCTTCCAAACTTCTTCCTTTCCTTCCTTTCTTTCTTTCCTTCCTTCTTTTACACATTTATTTACTTCTTTATTAATAATTTTCTTCTTCGTTTTCTTTCCTTCCTTCCAAACTTCTTCCTTCCCTTCCTTCCTTCCTTTTCTTTCTTCTTTTACACATTTATTTACGTCTTTATTCATCATTTTCTTTGTTTTCTTTCTTTCCTTCCTTGCTTTCTTTCTTTTCTTTCTTCTTCTAAACATTTATTTTCTTCTGTATCAATAATTTTTCTTCTTTGTTTTCTTTCTTTCCTTCCAAACTTCTTCCTTTCCTTCCTTTCTTTCTTTCCTTCCTTCTTGTACACATTTATTTTCTTCTTTATCCATCCTTTTCTTCTTTGTTTTCTTTCTTTCCTTCCAAACTTCTTTCTTTTCTTTCTTCTTTTACACATTTATTTACTTCTTTATTAATCATTGTCTTCTTCGTTTTCTTTCTTTCCTTCCAAACTTCTTCCTTCCCTTCCTCCCTTTCTTCCTTTTCTTTCTTCTTTTACACATTTATTTACATCTTTATTCATCATTTTCTTCTTTGTTTCCTTCCTTTCTTTCTTTCCTTCCTTCTTGTATACATTTATTTTCTTCTATCAATCCTTTTCTTCTTTGTTTTCTTTCTTTCCTTCCAAACTTCTTCCTTCCCTTCCTTTCTTTCCTTCCTTCCTTCTTTGAAACAGTTATTTACTTCTTCTCTGTCTTATCATACCTCTTATTATGGTCTCTGTTTCCTGTACATATTTGACTCGCCATTAGTTGAGCCGCCTAAAAGTGTGTCGTGTTAAATGTCCAACTCGCTTTTATAGACAATTATAAACCTTTTTTTTTGTTTCCCTGGATCAGTGTCAAGAATTCTGCGTGTCATTTTTTTCAGCACATTTAAATTGATTCTAATTGTTTTTTGAAGAGAGAAGAGGCGGGTAGTAGGGAAGGAAGGAAGGAAGGAAGGAAAGAAGGAAGGAAGGAAGGAAGGAAGGAAAGGAGAGAGGGAAGGAAGGAAGGAAGGAAGGAAGGAAGGAAGGAAGGAAAGGAGAGAAGGAAGGGAAGGAAGGAAAGATGGAGGGAAGAGGAAGTAAGGAAAGAAAGAAAGAAAAAGAAAGAAAGAAAGAGAGGTGTAAAGATAAATGAGGAATGAATGAAGGAGTGAGAGATGGCGGCAAAGGTTAAGGAGGTGTGTGTGTGTGTGTGTGTGTGTGTGTGTGTGTGTGTGTGTGTGTGTGTGTGTGTGTGTGTGTGTGTGTGTGTGTGAGACAGTGTGTGTGTGACAGTGTGTGTGGGAGGACTGGAGTGGGTGACCAATCTGATGTCCTCCTCCTCCTCCTCCTTCCTCCCCCCTCCTCCTCCTCCTCCCCCTCCTCCTCCTCCTCCTCCTCCCCTCCTCCTCCTCCTCCTCCTCCTCCTCCTCCTCCGGTCATTAATCTCCAATGCACTATTAATCTTCCCAAACACACGCAGTCACCACCACCACCACCACCACCATCACTACCACCATCACAATCATTACTACCACTATAATGATATCTATGTTTATTAAGTTATATGTATACGTGTATCTACTATTTATGGGTATTTCTATTATTTGAATAGCGGGATATTTTGACGTATACGCAAAAAACTTAGTCTTATATATGGTGATAGAATGAAACAGCTCTGCCATATATATGTATAGGAAAGTTCATTATTAGTGTTGTTGTTGTTGTTGTTGTTGTTGTTGTTGTTGTCGCTGTTGTTGTTGGTTGTTGTCGTTGTTGTTGTTGTTTGTTGTTGTTGTTGTTGTTGCTGTCGCTGTTGTTGTTGTTATCAAAATGTGGTCAGGGTAGCCCAGAGGTTAGTGGACAAAAATATTCCTCTTGTTGACTTTTAAGGAATTTTGATCTGATTGGGTATGTCCTGTGTGTGTGTGTGTGTGTGTGTGTGTGTGTGGGCGTGCGGTGACCCAGGAGCCGCCCACCGCCGCCCGCCCGTGGCCACCACCACCAGGTAAGGCTAAGGGCAGGTGGTTCTGTCCGCCTTACTTTGTTCGTGTCATGGCCTGTGTCCACCCACGACCCCCTTCCCCCCTCCCCTTCCCCCCCTCTATCCTCCCCCTCCCCTCTCTCCCCATACCCCTTCCCCCAACACCCTTTTATTCCACCCCTCCCCCTCCTCCTTCCCCTCCCTTACCCCCTCCCCCTCCCTCCTCTCTTTCTCTCCCTCAACCCCTGCTCTCTTCTCTGGCCCTCCCTCTCCTACTTACCCTCTCAAGCCTTCAATCTTCCCCTCTTATCACCCCTTAAGATCCATTAGAGGAGGATTCTTAAAGGATTTGATACCATTAATCAAGAGAACCTATTCGAGCTTTCTCCTCACAGGGATGTCAATTTTCCGCGGATTCGCGGATTTCCGAGTATTTTATTGCCAGCTGGGTCATTTCTGTGAATCGTGTAGATTCGGTTTAAAAAATTAGGGGGGGGGGGGTTGTACATAGTTGGCTAGCCCACAGCCGAACCTGACCCTGGCCACTAATTCAGCACAGACCACAAAAAAAAAATTGGCTGCCCAGCGGGAAGTTAATACTATCTGCATGACATGTTCTTATTATTTTATACGTGTACAAGATGACATGGATATTCTGACAATAGTGTAGAGTGTGATTTGTATGTTTGTTTTTATACAATTTGTTATCAACAGGGCAATTAAGGTGTGACTGTGCATGTTTTACTGGGCAGGGAAGGTAGGATCATGATGGTCAAAATAGTGATTACAATACAAGTTAGTAAATTGGCAATTGATTCAGTTTCACCATGCAGATGCATGTATTGGCATGGCATAGGTGCAAGAATAATTGTTTATTGTTTATTGTTTATACATTTATATAGCGCCTAAATAATTGATAAAGTTGACTAATATATATGACAAATATTTTGTTGTGTTATTACTTTTCCAACGGAAACAGTGTTAATATTTCATTTATCATGTCAAAATGGTTAATAATTCATATACATTTCACAATTTAAGTTGCATGATATACCATATATATATACATATACACAAAAGCAGACAAAATTGAGACCAGAAATTATTATAGCTATTATAACCAAGGACCTCTCAGAAGCTCTCTCAGAGCATGAAATTTACACAAAATCTCGGGGGGGTAAGCCCCCCCCCAGAACCCCCAGCTGGGAGGTTCCCTTGCTACGCTCGGTCAGCTTCGCTGCGCTCGGTCAACTTCGCTGCGCTCGGATGAGTTGGTCGCCCTATTATTTTATTTCAGAGTTTTTTTTCTTTTCTTGTTGACATCCCTGAGTCCTCAAGTGACAACAAGAAACAATGGTTTAAAACTGAAGGGTCAACGTTTCATTTCAGCTCTCCGAAAGAATTATTTCAATGTCAGAATTGTCAATCGATGGAACAAATTACCAGCAAATGTAGGTTGTCGAGGCCAGCACAATAACTTCATTTAAAAACAGTCTATAACCACCTCCTCTTCCTTCACCTTCCTTCCTCCATTCTCTCCTTCCTAATCTTCCTATTCCTCATTTTTTCCTCTTCCTCATTCTTGCACCACTCCTACCTATTTTTACCCTACTTCCCTTTCTCACTTTATCTCTCTTTCCATTCATCAAACTTACCTTACAATTCCTCCCTAATTTCTTTCTACCTTCCCTACCTTACCTTACCTATGCAAACCCTATCTCTCTGTCCCCATACACTTATCCTCGCCCCTCCGTAGATCACTGTAAAACTCTCTCATCCTTTCCCTTCTTCGTAATACCCTCCTCCTCCTCCTCCTCCTCCTCCTCCACCTCCACCTCCACCTCCACCTCCACCTCCACCTCCTCCTCCTCCTCCTCCTCCTCCTCCTCCTCCTCCTCCTCCTCGTCAGTAACGCCCTTCCTATATAACTTTCTAAACGTCACTCCTTCACCCCTACACACACACACACAGACACACAGACACACACACACACACACACACACACACACACACACACACACACACACACACACACACACACACACACACACACACACACACACACACACACACACACACACACACACACACACACACACACAGACACAGACACACACACACACACACACACACACACACACACACGCCGGGAAGGAAAGGAGAGACTTCCTTCCCTCCCTCCTTCCTTCTCTCCTTTCCTCCCTTTCCTTCCTTTCCTCCGATTGTTTGAAGGTGCCCTCAGTAGGTATGGCAGAGAGAGAGAGAGAGAGAGGAGAGAGAGAGAGAGAGAGATGAGAGAAGAGAGAGAGAGAGAGAAAAGGAGAGAGAGAGAGAGAGAGAGAGAGAGAGAGAGAGAGAGAGAGAGAGAGAGGAGAGAGAGAAAGGAGAGAGAGAGAGAGAGAGAGAGAGAGAGATGGACGGAATGACTGTGCTTTTTTATCTTTTTTTAGTGTGTCTGTGTGCCTTCATTAAAACCTAAAAGGGAACAGGTTGAACCATCTGGGACGACCCACGCAATTAGAGAGAGAGAGAGAGAGAGAGAGAGAGAGAGAGAGAGAGAGAGAGAGAGAGAGAGAGAGAGAGAGAGAGAGAGAGAGACACTTTTATTACCAGTGTTTTGAAAAAGTCTAATAACCATATTCTTTTTATCTCTTCGGGACACATTTTGTTTTGCCTCATTAACATCTTTGATTGCCTCATCTTTATTCATGTTTTTTTTGCTGAAATATTGATTGTTTTTCTTTAGTCTGTCTATGTTAGTATTGATTTATATTCATGCCATTCAATTCACTTTCCGTCATTTTTTTTTCATTATAGCTTTCGATGCATTTTTTTTTTAGCATTGGGAATTATAGGCTACATCATTTTGCGTTGTTACTCATATCATCTTACACACACACACACACGCACACGCACACGCACACACACACACACACACACACACACACACGCACACACACACACGCACACGCACACACACACACACACACACACACACACACACCACACACACACACACACACACACACACACACACACACATACACACACACCTCTTTTGTATTTTACCCATCAATTTTTTATCACATTTTCATTTAAATTTTAATCAACCAATTGTCAAAGTAAAAAAAATAGATCGAGAAGGCGATAGCAATGCCTATAGGAGGAGACGAGGAGGAGGACGGAGGAGAAGAATTAGTGAAACAAAGTTGATGCTAATAATAGAACACAATGGAACTATGGAAGGGTGAGGAAGTTTGAAAATGTTGATGAAACTATAACCGGGGAAAATGTGTATGAAAGCTGAAACTTCCAAGAAAGAATGTGTGTGAAAGCTGAAACTTCCAAGAAAGAATGTGTGTGAAAGCTGAAACTTCCAAGAAAGAATGTGTGTGAAAGCTGAAACTTCCAAGAAAGAATGTGTATGAAAGATGAAACTTCCCCAAAAAATGTGTATGAAAGCTGAAACTTCCAAGAAAAATGTGTATGAAAGCTGAAACTTCCAAGAAAGAATGTGTGTGAAAGCTGAAACTTCCAAGAAAGAATGTGTGTGAAAGCTGAAACTTCCAAGAAAGAATGTGTATGAAAGCTGAAACTTCCCAAAAAAAATGTGTATGAAAGCTGAAACTTCCAAGAAAAATGTGTATGAAAGCTGAAACTTCCAAGAAAAATGTGTATGGAAGCTGAAACTTCCCCAAAAAATGTGTATGAAAGCTGAAACTTCCCCAAAAAATGTGTATGAAAGCTGAAACTTCAAGAAAAATGTGTATGAAAGCTGAAACTTCCAAGAAAAATGTGTATGAAAGCTGAAACTTCCAAAAAGAATGTGTATGAAGCTGAAACTTCCAAGAAAAATGTGTATGAAAGCTGAAACGTCCCCAAAAAATGTGTATGAAAGCTGAAACTTCAAGAAAAATGTGTATGAAAGCTGAAACTTCCAAGAAAAATGTGTATGAAAGCTGAAACTTCCAAAAAAGAATGTGGATGAAAGCTGAAACTTCCAAGAAAAATGTGTATGAAAGCTGAAACTTCCAAAAAAAATGTTTATGAAAGCTGAAACTTCCAAAAAAAAAGTATGAAAGCTGAAACTTCCAAAAAAAAGTGTATGAAAGCTGAAACTTCCAAAAAAAAGTATGAAAGCTGAAACTTCCAAGAAAAATTGTATGAAAGCTGAAACTTCCAAAAAAGAATGTATGAAAGCTGAAACTTCCAAGAAAGAATGTGTATGAAAGCTGAAACTTCCAAGAAAGAATGTGTATGAAAGCTGAAACTTCCAAAAAAGAATGTGTATGAAAGCTGAAACTTCCAAGAAAAAATGTGTATGAAAGCTGAAACTTCCCAAAAAAATGTGAATGAAAGCTGAAACTTCCCAAAAAAATGTGTATGAAAGCTGAAACTTCCAAGAAAAATGTGTATGAAAGCTGAAACTTCCAAAAAAGAATGTATGAAAGCTGAAACTTCCAAAAAAGAATGTGTATGAAAGCTGAAACTTCCAAGAAAAATGTGTATGAAAGCTGAAACTTCCAAGAAAAATGTGTATGTAAGCTGAAACTTCCAAGAAAAATGTGTATGAAAGCTGAAACTTCCAAGAAAAATGTGTATGAAAGCTGAAACTTCCAAGAAAAATGTGTATGAAAGCTGAAACTTCCAAGAAAGAATGTGTATGAAAGCTGACACTTCCAAGAAAGAATGTGTATGAAAGCTGAAACTTCCAAGAAAAATGTGTATGAAAGCTGAAACTTCCAAGAAAGAATGTGTATGAAAGCTGAAACTTCCAAGAAAGAATGTGTATGAAAGCTGAAACTTCCAAAAAAGAATGTATGAAAGCTGAAACTTCCAAGAAAAAATGTGTATGAAAGCTGAAACTTCCAAGAAAAAATGTGTATGAAAGCTGAAACTTCCAAGAAAGAATGTGTGTGAAAGCTGAAACTTCCAAGAAAGAATGTGTATGAAAGCTGAAACTTCCAAAAAAGAATGTGTATGAAAGCTGAAACTTCCAAGAAAAAATGTGTATGAAAGCTGAAACTTCCAAGAAAGAATGTGTATGAAAGCTGAAACTTCCAAAAAAGAATGTGTATGAAAGCTGAAACTTCCAAGAAAAAATATGTATGAAAGCTGAAACTTCCAAAAAAAAGTGTATGAAAGCTGAAACTTCCAAAAAAAATGTGTATGAAAGCTGAAACTTCCAAAAAAATGTGTATGAAAGCTGAAACTTCCAAAAAAAATGTGTATGAAAGCTGAAACTTCCAAAAAAAAGTGTATGAAAGCTGAAACTTCCAAGAAAAATGTGTATGAAAGCTGAAACTTCCAAGAAAAATGTGTATGAAAGCTGAAACTTCCAAAAAAAATGTGTATGAAAGCTGAAACTTCCAAAAAAAGTTTATGAAAGCTGAAACTTCCCAAAAAAAAGTATGAAAGCTGAAACTTCCAAAAAAAGTGTATGAAAGCTGAAACTTCCAAGAAAAATGTGTATGAAAGCTGAAACTTCCAAGAAAGAATGTGTATGAAAGCTGAAACTTCCAAAAAAGAATGTGTATGAAAGCTGAAACTTCCAAGAAAAAATGTGTATGAAAGCTGAAACTTCCAAGAAAAAATGTGTATGAAAGCTGAAACTTTCAAGAAAGAATGTGTGTGAAAGCTGAAACTTCCAAGAAAGAATGTGTATGAAAGCTGAAACTTCCAAAAAAGAATGTGTATGAAAGCTGAAACTTCCAAAAAGAGTTTATGAAAGCTGAAACTTCCAAGAAAAAGGTGTATGAAAACTGAAACTTCCAAGAAAGAATGTGTATGAAAGCTGAAACTTCCAAAAAAGAATGTGTATGAAAGCTGAAACTTCCAAAAAAGAATGTGTATGAAAGCTGAAACTTCCAAGAAAGAATGTGTGTGAAAGCTGAAACTTCCAAGAAAAATGTGTATGAAAGCTGAAACTTCCAAGAAAAAATGTGTATGAAAGCTGAAACTTCCAAGAAAAAATGTGTATGAAAGCTGAAACTTCCAAAAAAAATGTGTATGAAAGCTGAAACTTCCAAAAAAAATGTGTATGAAAGCTGAAACTTCCAAAAAAAAGTGTATGAAAGCTGAAACTTCCAAGAAAAATGTGTATGAAAGCTGAAACTTCCAAGAAAAATGTGTATGAAAGCTGAAACTTCCAAAAAAATGTGTATGAAAGCTGAAACTTCCAAAAAAAGTTTATGAAAGCTGAAACTTCCCAAAAAAAAGTATGAAAACTGAAACTTCCAAAAAAAGTGTATGAAAGCTGAAACTTCCAAGAAAAATGTGTATGAAAGCTGAAACTTCCAAGAAAGAATGTGTATGAAAGCTGAAACTTCCAAAAAAGAATGTGTATGAAAGCTGAAACTTCCAAGAAAAAATGTGTATGAAAGCTGAAACTTCCAAGAAAAAATGTGTATGAAAGCTGAAACTTCCAAGAAAGAATGTGTGTGAAAGCTGAAACTTCCAAGAAAGAATGTGTATGAAAGCTGAAACTTCCAAAAAAGAATGTGTATGAAAGCTGAAACTTCCAAAAAGAGTTTATGAAAGCTGAAACTTCCAAGAAAAAGGTGTATGAAACTGAAACTTCCAAGAAAGAATGTGTATGAAAGCTGAAACTTCCAAAAAAGAATGTGTATGAAAGCTGAACTTCCAAAAAGAATGTGTATGAAAGCTGAAACTTCCAAGAAAGAATGTGTGTGAAAGCTGAAACTTCCAAGAAAAATGTGTATGAAAGCTGAAACTTCCAAGAAAAAATGTGTATGAAAGCTGAAACTTCCAAGAAAAAATGTGTATGAAAGCTGAAACTTCCAAGAAAAAATGTGTATGAAAGCTGAAACTTCCAAGAAAAAATGTGTATGAAAGCTGGAACTTCCAAGAAAAATGTGTATGAAAGCTGAAACTTCCAAGAAAAAATGTGTATGAAAGCTGAAACTTCCAAGAAAAAATGTGTATGAAAGCTGAAACTTCTAAGAAAAAATGTGTATGAAAGCGGAAACTTCTAAGAAAAAATGTGTATGAAAGCTGAAACTTCTAAGAAAAAATGTGTATGAAAGCTGAAACTTCTAAGAAAAAATGTGTATGAAAGCTGAAACTTCAAAAAAAAAATGTGTATGAATACTGAAACTTCCAAAAACTGAAAAAGATGAAAAAATGAAAACTTCACACTTTTCCAAAATACTCACCAAACGAAAAAGTTCTTTAGATATGTTCTTGTTTCTTTATGTTACGTATAGTTCAGTGTATGTTGACTTAGCTATGGAGCACAAGTAATACTCCTTAAGATATTACATGTTAAGATATTGATAGCTATAAGTAACGCCTTCATATATAAAGTAAAAACAAATACTCGTGGATGTTTAGCATTGGTCACTTCATCCAATGTGGGTTGAATTCTGTGCTAATGATGAACCAGTTGATTAGAATTGCATGAAGCAGTCTTTCGGGTTCACCATGATTATAAAAAGAAAAAAAGAATGTTGTTTTTATAAGAGACGTAACTATACCCTCACTTCCTCCCGGTGACTTCTAGCTGAACCGAGCAACAAGAGATCGGATGTCACTTCCACCTCCTGAGAATATAGTTTTATAAGAGACGTTACTTTACCCTCACTTCTAACCGGTGCCTTCTAGCTGGAATGTGTATAACGAGCTGTAAAATGTCACTTTATAACCCCTAACACTAAGGATTTTAGCTGATTATATATAAAAAGAAAGGATTTTTTTTTATAAGAGACGTCACTATACCCTCACGTCCTCCCGGTGATTTCTAGCTGGACCGAGTAACAAGAGCTCGAATGTCACTTCAACCTCCTGAGAATATATTTTTATAAGAGACGTCACTATACCCTCACGTCCTCCCGGTGATTTCTAGCTAAAAGGAAAGGAGGGTGGAAACTAAAAGGAAAATCTCGCAAGGATAATGGGCATTATTATCCCCTGTGGCGAGAGATGGGCGTGTATGGGCGGAGGGTGACGGGCTGAGGGCGTGGGGCCAGGGAGGGGGCGGCTGAGGCGAGGGCGTGATGGATGACAGGACACTCGCCAGTCGGGATCAATTAAAGGACTTATTTGTTTGCTTATTATTGATGAAGCCATGTTTTTATGTTACTCCTTTTGTTCTCTGCTTGACTATTTCTAATTTTCTTTTCTTGACTCGTCTTTTTCTATGTTCCTTCTTCCTCCTTTTCTTGTTTCCTTTACTATTTCTTATTTCTTCGTTTCTTGACTCGCATTTCTCTTTTCTCACTTATTTGTTGTTATTGTTTCACCCTTGTTTTTATTTTCCTCCTTTTCTGTCTCCTGTTTCTGTTATTTCTTCTTTATTTATTCTTTCTTCTTATTCGTCTTTTTCCTCGCATTTATTTATTCTACTCATATTTTATTTCTTTTTTACGCCTATTTTTTGTTTCATGAGTGTTTTTGTTTGTTGTTGTAGTTATCATTTTTGTAATTTTCCTCTTCTTCCTCTTCTTCCTCCTCCTCCTCCATCATACGTACAAACACACTTTCACGAACGTACTTACAGCTACTTCGTCATCATTACATACATAGCTAATAGTGTGTGTGTGTGTGTGCGTGTGTGTGTGTGTGTTCTCAAATTCTGGTATGTGTACCCAGTTGTGTGCAATTTCCGTTTGCCTGCTTGTGAAAATCTAGTACCCACCAACTCCCCCTATTCCTCCTCTTCCTCCTCCTCCTCCTCCTCCTCCTCGTCTTACGGTCACTCCACCTTCCACTTCCTCTGATTGTGCCCAACGCTAACCTCCAACACGTGTCCCTCCCTCCCACCTCCTTCCCACTATGTATATAAAGTGTGTAGATGGTGAAAATATAAAGTGTGTAGATGGTGAAAATATAAAGTGTGTAGATGGTGAAAATATAAAGTGTGTAGATGGTGAAAATATAAAGTGTGTAGATGGTGAAAATATAAAGTGTGTAGATGGTGAAAATATAAAGTGTGTAGATGGTGAAAATATAAAGTGTGTAGATGGTGAAAATATATAAGTGGTGTAGATGGTGAAAATATAAAGTGTGTAGATGGTGAAAATATAAAGTGTGTAGATGGTGAAAATATAAAGTGTGTAGATGGTGAAAATATAAAGTGTGTAGATGGTGAAAATATAAAGTGTGTTGATGGTGAAAATGTAAAGTGTGTAGATGGTGAAAATATAAAGTGTGTAGATGGTGAAAATATAAAGTGTGTAGATGGTGAAAATATAAAGTGTGTAGATGGTGAAAATATAAAGTGTGCAGATGGTGAAAATATAAAGTGTGTAGATGGTGAAAATATAAAGTGTGTAGATGGTGAAAATATAAGGTGTGTAGATGGTGAAAATATAAAGTGTGTAGATGGTGAAAATGAGTGAACGGTTATTAAGTGGAAAAAAAGTATGAATTGTTTAGAACAGCGGTTCTTAATTAATCTGGTAGGGGGGGGCGCTCCACTAGGGGGGCGTGAGCTAAGAGAGAAAAACTGTCAAGAGAACTGTCGAAGCTTGCGCGCGTGGGTGAAGGAGGAAAGTCTGCACAGAGAAGAAAGTGTGCGTGGAAAACTCTGCGGTGACGCCTTGCCACGTTTCACTATCTATGTAGACTTTTATGCTATATTGTTTTTTTTTTTTATTTTTGCTATTATTATTATTATTATTATTATTATTATCATTATCAGTATTATTATTATTATTATTATTATTATTATCAGTAGTAGTAGTAGTAGTAGTAGTAGTAGCAGTATTATTATTATTATTATTATTATTATTATTATTATATCAGTATTATTATTATTATCATCATTATCATTATCGTTATTATCAGTATTATCGTTGTTATTTTGTTATTAGTAGTAGTATTATAATGATGGATGTGACTCGCTGTAGGCTATTCCTGGCTACCTTCCCTCCTCGCCTCAGGATTATTGTGAAATATCTTGCTTGGAGAAGTGAAGAGGGGGAAGGGGGGCATGGAGGCAAGGACCCACTACTGAAGGGCATGGAGGCAAGGACCCACTACTGAAGGGGGGCATGGAGGCAAGGACCCACTACTGAAGGGGGGCACGGAGGCAAGGACCCACTACTGAAGGGGGCATGGAGGCAAGGACCCACTACTGAAGGGGGCATGGAGGCAAGGACCCACTACTGAAGGGGGCACGGTGGCAAGGACCCACTACTGAAGGGGGCATGGAGGCAAGGACCCACTACTGAAGGGAGGCACGGAGGCAAGGACCCACTACTGAAGGGGGGCATGGAGGCAAGGACCCACTACTGAAGGGGGCACGGTGGCAAGGACCCACTACTGAAGGGGGGCACGGAGGCAAGGACCCACTACTGAAGGGGGCATGGAGGCAAGGACCCACTACTGAAGGGGGCATGGAGGCAAGGACCCACTACTGAAGGGGGCATGGAGGCAAGGACCCACTACTGAAGGGGGCACGGTGGCAAGGACCCACTACTGAAGGGGGGCATGGAGGCAAGGACCCACTACTGAAGGGGGCATGGAGGCAAGGACCCACTACTGAAGGGGGCATGGAGGCAAGGACCCACTACTGAAGGGGGCATGGAGGCAAGGACCCACTACTGAAGGGGGCATGGAGGCAAGGACCCACTACTGAAGGGGCACGGTGGCAAGGACCCACTACTGAAGGGGGCATGGAGGCAAGGACCCACTACTGAAGGGGGCATGGAGGCAAGGACCCACTACTGAAGGGGGGCACGGAGGCAAGGACCCACTACTGAAGGGGGCATGGAGGCAAGGACCCACTACTGAAGGGGGCACGGAGGCAAGGACCCACTACTGAAGGGGGCACGGAGGCAAGGACCCACTACTGAAGGGGGCATGGAGGCAAGGACCCACTACTGAAGGGGGCATGGAGGCAAGGACCCACTACTGAAGGGGGGCATGGAGGCAAGGACCCACTACTGAAGGGGGGCACGGTGGCAAGGACCCACTACTGAAGGGGCATGGAGGCAAGGACCCACTACTGAAGGGGGCATGGAGGCAAGGACCCACTACTGAAGGGGGCATGGAGGCAAGGACCCACTACTGAAGGGGGCACGGAGGCAAGGACCCACTACTGAAGGGGGCATGGAGGCAAGGACCCACTACTGAAGGGGGCATGGAGGCAAGGACCCACTACTGAAGGGGGCATGGAGGCAAGGACCCACTACTGAAGGGGGCACGGTGGCAAGGACCCACTACTGAAGGGGGGCATGGAGGCAAGGACCCACTACTGAAGGGGGGCACGGAGGCAAGGACCCACTACTGAAGGGGGGCACGGTGGCAAGGACCCACTACTGAAGGGGGGCACGGTGGCAAGGACCCACTACTGAAGGGGGGCATGGAGGCAGGACCCACTACTGAAGGGGGGCATGGAGGCAAGGACCCACTACTGAAGGGGGGCACGGAGGCAAGGACCCACTACTGAAGGGGGGCATGGAGGCAAGGACGCACTACTGGAGGGGGGCATGGAGGCAAGGACCCACTACTGAAGGGGGCATGGAGGCAAGGACCCACTACTGAAGGGGGCATGGAGGCAAGGACCCACTACTGAAGGGGGCATGGAGGCAAGGACCCACTACTGAAAGGGGGCATGGAGGCAAGGACCCACTACTGAAGGGGGCACGGTGGCAAGGACCCACTACTGAAGGGGGCATGGAGGCAAGGACCCACTACTGAAGGGGGCATGGAGGCAAGGACCCACTACTGAAGGGGGCATGGAGGCAAGGACCCACTACTGAAGGGGGCACGGTGGCAAGGACCCACTACTGAAGGGGGCATGGAGGCAAGGACCCACTACTGAAGGGGGGCACGGTGGCAAGGACCCACTACTGAAGGGGGCATGGAGGCAAGGACCCACTACTGAAGGGGGGCACGGTGGCAAGGACCCACTACTGAAGGGGGCATGGAGGCAAGGACCCACTACTGAAGGGGGGCACGGTGGCAAGGACCCACTACTGAAGGGGGCATGGAGGCAAGGACCCACTACTGAAGGGGGCATGGAGGCAAGGACCCACTACTGAAGGGGGCATGGAGGCAAGGACCCACTACTGAAGGGGGCATGGAGGCAAGGACCCACTACTGAAGGGGGCATGGAGGCAAGGACCCACTACTGAAGGGGGGCTTGGAGGCAAGGACCCACTACTGAAGGGGGCATGGAGGCAAGGACCCACTACTGAAGGGGGCATGGAGGCAAGGACCCACTACTGAAGGGGGGCATGGAGGCAA
>JACEEZ010026208.1:30000-67500 GCA_016584305.1 Chionoecetes opilio | reverse complement strand
AATAAATATACGAATGTTCCGAATAAATATACGAAGTTTCCGAATAAATATACGAAGTTTCCGAATAAATATACGAAGTTTCCGAATAAATATACAAATATTTATGAATGAATACGAATAAATACGATTGTTCCGAATAAATATACGAATATTTACGAATTGATACGAATAAATATACGAATGTTCCGAATAAATATACGAATGTTCCGAATAAATATACGAATGTTCCGAATAAATATACGAATTTTCCGAATAAATATACAAATATTTATGAATGAATACGAATAAATATACGATTGTTCCGAATAAATATACGAATATTTATGAATGAATACGAATAAATATACGAATGTTCCGAATAAATATACGAAGTTTCCGAATAAATATACGAAGTTTCCGAATAAATATACGAAGTTTCCGAATAAATATACAAATATTTATGAATGAATACGAATAAATATACGATTGTTCCGAATAAATATACGAATATTTACGAATTGATACGAATAAATATACGATTGTTCCGAATAAATATACGAATATTTACGAATTGATACGAATAACTATACGAATGTTCCGAATAAATATACGAATATTTACGAATTGATACGAATAACTATACGATTGTTCCGAATAAATATACGAATATTTACGAATAAATATACGAATGTTACGAATAGATATACGAATAAATATACGAATATATTCAAATGTTACGAATGAATACGAATAAATATGAATGTTTACGTGCACATTTAAAGCCCTTCATTAAACCTCATTGGTCCTCAATCTGAATCACAACAGTTCTGGACTCGCTTCGTTCATGTCAATGGATGTACAGAAAATAAAATATCACATGGAGTTAAGAAATATATTCAGCGTCTGTCTGTTATAGTGAAGGTGATGCTTATTCAATCGTATGTTTTTTTTCTTGTGACTATTTATTTATAGAAGAGCATCATGTCTTAGGGTGTGGTATCATTGTTTGTTTAGGCTTGGTGTGCGTGCCTTTGGAATTAGAAAGGTTACCGATCAAGGGTTTACTTTATAGGGTAGAGCCTGCCATGTTGTTGCTACAGCATTGCCCTCATACGACTTATCCAGCATCTGTTGTGAATAAGATGACGCTAAATACTTTACGGGGAATTTGATAGTGAGAATAATACATTTTTGGGTGTGTTGGAGTAAGAAAGAGTGATTTCATATATTTTATTTACATCGATGAGGTGGTAAGACTGATATTAATGATACGTTGAGAGATGTTAAAGAGATATATTGATGTCAAACATTTAACCCCTTCACGCCCAGATCTTTCCTTTGCTATATAAAATTGTCTGTTGTTAGCCATAAAATTACGAAAAGTATCTTAATATACCAAGTTAGCTAGTGGACAAGGATACTAAACAGGTCATATCTATAAAAACATTGCTTATATTCATTAAAAATCATCTATAGGTAACCAAATTACAATGGAAATTACGTTCTGGGCCTCAAGGGGTTAACAAGGGTAGTAGAACTGAAATTATTGCTGCGTGGGGGATAGAGAAAGAAAGGGGTGCCAACATTTTTTCAAAGGATTAAGGAATGAATGGTAGGACTGAAATGACTGCTACGTAGGGAATATAAGTTAATGGGAAAGAAAGTGGTATGTACAAAATTTTCTTATTGTTAAGGTTTGGTAAGACTAGAATTATTGCTACGTGGGGGATAGAGAAAGAAAGGGGTGCTAAATATTTCTCAGCGTTAAAGATTAGCAAGACTGAACTTATTGCTACGTGGGGGATATTAAATTATAGAGAAAGGGGTGCTAAATATTTATCAGCATCAAGGTTTACGAAGACTGAACTTATTGCTACGTTAGGGATATTAAATTATAGAGAAAGTGGGGCTAAATATTTTACAGCATCAAGGTTTACTAAGACTGAACTTATTGCTACGTTAGGGATATTAAATTATAGAGAAAGTGGGGCTAGATATTTTACAGCATCAAGGTTTACTAAGACTAAACTTATTGCTACGTTAGGGATATTAAATTATAGAGAAAGTGGGGCTAAATATTTTACAGCATCAAGGTTTACTAAGACTGAACTTATTGCTACGTTAGGGATATTAAAGAGAAAAAAAGTGGTACGTACACATTTTTTCAGTGTTAAAGGTTGGTAAGACTGAATATCCAAAAAAAATAATGATAATTGGGAGTATTGAAGAGAAAGTTGTACCCAATTTTTTGTATAGCGTTAAGGATAATAAAACTTAAATTAATGATGAGTGGGTATGCTAAAGAGAAAAAAGTTGCACCTAATCTTTTAAATACATGCTACAGAGAGAGATAAATAGTACTAAATCTGCCATAGTGTTAAGATGGCAACGCAGGAGAGAGAGAAAATATATATACAAGTGTGTGTACAGTTTATATACGTGTGCGATTTTAGTTCAAGAAAATCATGGCACATTCATTATTCACAGTATTAAGATGATTCGAGCGGAAAGCAACATTATTACTTGCCTCTATTAATCAGATGTACATTTAAGATAAACTAACTGACATATTAACAGGCCAGAAGTAATCATGCCACATTATATACAGCATTAAAACGAGACGTGCGGAAATCAACATTAATACTTGCCACTATTAATCAGATATACATTTAAGTAAAACAAACTGACATATTAACAGGCCAGAAGTAATCATGCCACATTATATACAGCATTAAAACGAGACGTGCGGAAATCAACATTAATACTCGCCACTATCAAACAGGTGTACATTTAAGATAAACTAACCTGACAGATTAACAGGTAAAAAATATGTTAACACACGGATGATTAGGGAAGCAGTTAAGTATATCTAAATTAACTTTGCCACATGTGAAGACAGATTAGTAGGAGATAAATAGATGACTAATGATGTGTGGGCGGTTATTAAGATGAAATAATCCATGTATAGTCTATTATTTTTATTATGGTCAAAATGCAGTAAGGAAGCCACGCCCCCTGCCTCCCCTTCTATTCTACGGGGCAGCTGATTGGTGCATTCCTCGTATCATCACCACCAATCACAATATCTTCACTACTTAACAGCGCGGGACCACTGGACAGAGCAATCTTCACTACAGAGGGTGACAAAATCAAATATACCTTTGTAGTGAAGATTGCTCTGTCCAGTGGTCATGCCGCTGTTAAGTAGTGAAGATATTGTGATTGGTAGTGATGATATGAGGAATGCACCAATCAGCTGCCCCGTAGAATAGAAGGGGAGGCAGGGGGCGTGGCTTCCTTACTGCATTTTGACCATAATAAAAAAAATAAACTATAGGTGTAGGAAGAAAAAAATAAGATAAATATCACTAAGAAATTATAAAAAGTTGGGGTGTAAAAGATGGAATGAACGAAGAGAGATTAAAAGAAAAGAAAGATAGAAGATGTTAGAAATTAAATGTTAGAAGATATTTAGATGTTAGAAATTAAATGTTAGTAGATATTAAGATGTTAGATATTAAATGTTAGAAGAATTATGATGTTAGAAATTTAGTGTTAGAAGAAATTAAGATGTTAGAAATTAGATGTTAGCAGAAATTAAGTTTTTAGAAATTTAGTGTTAGAAGAAATTAAGATGTTAGAAATTTAGTGTTAGAAGAAATTAGGATGTTATAAATTTAATGTGAGAAGAATTTTAGATGTTAGAAATTTAATATTAGAAGAAATTAAGATGTTAGAAATTTAGTGTTAGACGAAATTAAGATGTTAGAAATTAAATGTTAGCAGAAATTAAGATGTTATAAATTTAGTGTTAAAAGAAATTAAGATGTTAGAAATTAAATGTTAGAAGAAATTAGAAGATAGAAAATGTTTGATTAATTATTAAACGTTGCGTAATCTATAATATTTATCACGAAAACCAAAGCAAAGAACAACACCAAAAAGTATATATATAGGCAAACATATAGGTTCTTTATAACGCATATATAGGAAAGTGTACTATACGAACAAGGCAAAAAGACGTATATAAATAGATAGATTAGAATAATATACCCCAATAATGAAATAGAGATAGTAATAATAATAATAATAATAATAATAATAATAATAATAATAATAATAATAATAATAATTTAATTCTCGCCCGGAGGCATACAGACAAAAAACAGTGAATAAAAAATAAAATATGGGAGAAAGAAAGAATAAAAGACAAACAAGGAATATAAAAAAAGACAAATGAAAAAGACTTGAAGAAAAAAAATTAATCAAGAAATATGCCAAAAAATTGAGATTGAATTTATAGAGAAAAAAAAAATGGCTTTGTTAGAAAATTTAAGGAAGAGAAAAGGCGTGAAGAATTTTGTGAATGGGTATATAGATAAATAGATTCAGAAATATACCCCGTCCCACCGGTTTTAAATAGCTCAATGGATAACTATGGAGATAAATACATAATTATACCTGTTTTATACCCGTACATTCCAGCGTGTCTCGGTACGAAGAATGGAGAGTATATAAACAGTTATAATCTGATGTAGAGTAAACATGACCGCGGATAAATTAGTATGGAAGGAAGATAGCCATCGACACACACCCGTAGAGAGAGAGAGAGAGAGAGAGAGAGAGAGAGAGAGAGAGAGAGAGATTGTGTACCTGTATATATATTTTGTTTACATTTATTTTACTTCTCTTTTTTTTACATTGTTTTCATCGAGAGAGAGAGAGAGAGAGAGAGAGAGAGAGAGAGAGAGAGAGAGAGAGAGAGAGAGAGAGAGAGAGAGAGAGAGAGAGAGAGAGAGAGAGAGAGAGAGAGAGAGAGAAAGAGACAGAGACGAGAGAGAGAGAAGAGAGAGAGAGAGAGAGAGAGAGAGAGACAGAGACAGAGAGAGAGAGAGAGAGAGAGCATGCCTCCTTCACACCTGTTTCTAGATAAGGCATAACACTTATATATACACACATGGCCACATAAATTTTCTCCTCGCGTATGTATTTAGAAATTATAAAAGAAAACGAAACGATACAGAAAGTGGACCGCATCTTATCGCATCTTTAGGGCAACGAAAAGAAAAAGAAAAAGATGAAAGACAGATATAGAAGAGCCATATTTTGCCATGTGTAAATAAATAAGTAAGGGAAAAAATAAGCTTGCATTATATCGCGCTTGAAGATAAGATAGCCAACAATGAGAAGAAATAAATGTAGCCACGGATTACTGCTTAAGGAGATATGGAGGAGGAGGAGGAGGAGGAGGAGGAGGAGGAGGAGGAGGAGGAGGAGGGGAAGAGAAGGAGATATGGAGGAGGAGAGGAGGAGGAGGAGGAGGAGGAGGGGGAGAGGAGGAGGAGGAGGAGGAGGAGGAGGAGGAGGAGGAGGAGGAGGAGGAGGAGGAGGAGGAGGGGAAGAGAAGGAGATATGGAGGAGGAGGAGGAGGAGGAGGAGGGGAGAGAAGGAGATAGGAGGAGGAGGAGGAGGAGGAGGAGGAGGAGGAGGAGGAGGAGGAGAGGAGGAGGAGGAGGAGGAGGAGGAGGAGGAGGAGGAGGAGGAGGAGGAGGAGGAGGAGGAGAAGAAGAAGAAAGGGAATCATGTTAAGAAGTAAAGAAAGAAGAAGAAGAAAAGGAAGAATGATAACAAGTAGAGGAGGAAGAAGAAAGAAAAGAGACGGGAAGGTAGGAGAAAGAAGATGAAAGAAGGAAGGAAGTATAAAAAAAAGGAAGAAAGAAATTAGAAGGAAGAAGATGATAATGAAGAAGTAGAAGAAAAAGAAAAAAGTGAAGAGAAAGGAGGGGGGAGGAGGAGGAGGAGGAGGAGGAGGAGGGAGGAGGAGGAGGAGGGAGGAGGAGGAGGAGGAGGAGGAGGAGGAGGAGGAGGAGGGAGGAGGAGGAGGAGGACAGGTTTTGAGTCTGATTCATGCAAGGATGGAAGAGAAAGAAGAAGAAAAAAAGGAGGGACACAAGAAGGAGGTGAAGGAAGAGAGGTGCAGGTCGTTGAGGGCAGGTCGTTGAGGGCAGGTCGTTGAGGGGCAGGTTGTTGAGGGCAGGTCGTTGAGGGCAGGTCGTTGAGGGGCAGGTCGTTGAGGGCAGGTCGTTGAGGGCAGGTCGTTGAGGGGCAGGTCGTTGAGGGCAGGTCGTTGAGGGCAGGTCGTTGAGGGCAGGTCGTTGAGGGGCAGGTCGTTGAGGGCAGGTCGTTGTGGGCAGGTCGTTGAGGGCAGGTCGTTGAGGGGCAGGTCGTTGAGGGCAGGTCGTTGAGGGGCAGGTCGTTGAGGGCAGGTCGTTGAGGGCAGGTCGTTGTGGCAGGTCGTTGAGGGCAGGTCGTTGAGGTCAGGTCGTTGAGGGCAGGTCGTTGAGGGCAGGTGAGAAAGTGATAAAACAAACATACCGAACAAACTCTTTATATTATGTCTCGTCTACATAATCTCTTCACACCCCTTCACACCTCCCCCTTACCCCTTCATACCCTTCACACCTCCCCTTACCCCTTCATACCCCTTCACACCTCCCCCTTACCCCTTCACACCCTCCCCCTTACCCTTCATACCCCTTCACACCCTCCCCCTTACCCCTTCATACCCCTTCACTTAGGTCCTTACATGGCTGATTGATTTAACTACACTACACTAACTAGATAATAAGAGAGAAAGGATAGGAAAGTAGAAGGCTCCTCCCCACCCACCCATCCCGCTGGCCGGAAATGAAGTGATACCGTGCAGTATGGAAAAACTGCATGGAATTTGTGAGGAAAGTTGAAAAAAGGAGTAGGAGGAGGAGGAGGAGGAGGAGGAGGAGGAGGAGGAGGAGGAGGAGGAGGAGGAGGAGGAAGAGGAAGAGGAATGGACATACAGACAACATCTCTATACTAGGGGTGTGAAATGATGCTGCGCTTTTTCCAGTCAAGTGCAAAGTGAAGATCTAAAAAGCGCCAATCTGTGGGTGACGAAGCGAATCTGTCCGTGCCAAAGTCAACAAGAGAGAAAAACAGGATGTGAACATTTGTGAAAGTGTAGATAGAGTTAGGAAAATAATGTCCTGAGCGGGGGAGAAGATTAAGAAAGTTTACCGTATATATATAAAAAGGAAAATGAATGTCTAGAGTAGGAAGAAAAGTTTTGAAAGTTTACCGTATGAATAAAAAAAGGAAAATGAATGTCTAGAGTAGGAAGAAAAGTTTTGAAAGTTTACCGTATGAATGAAAATAAGAAAATGAATGTCTAGAGTAGGAAGAAAAGTTTTGAAAGTTTACCGTATGAATGAAAAAAAAGAAAATCGATGAAATAAATAAGTTGATGAATAAAGCGAATGCCATAAAACCCTATGTAGTGTTATACAGTTTATTATACGTGTGTTGATTTACCAGCTGTATGGACACTATACATACATACATACATACATACATATATACATACATACATACATACATACATACATACATACATACTATATACATACATACATACCATACATACATACATACATACATACATACATACATACATATATACATACATACATACATACATACATACATACATACTATATACATACATACATACCATGCATACATACATACATACATACATACATACATACATACATACAAAATTATCTTTGAAATATTGTCACTTTTTTTTTTTTTTACTTATATTCCTCTCCATATTTTTCAGTTCTCACTTCTATCATATATTTTCTTATTTTCCCGGTCTTCCATCTCCATTATACATTTGTACACCCAGGACACGACCGGTTTTATTATCATTATTATTACTATTTTTATTACTATTATTACTCCGAGCAATATTTTAGTCTCGGTAATATATTATCCTGAACGCAAAGTCGTGTTTATGGATCTTCTCACAGCAGGAGACACCATTCATCCATCCCTCTTATGAGTGTGTGTGTGTGTGTGTGTGTGTGTGTGTGTGTGTATGTGTATGTGTGTGTGTGTGTGTGTGTGTGTGTGTGTGTGTGTGTGGACGGGGGTTATCGTTCTCACCCTGATTTGTCGTGTTTGTTGTGCCGTGGGCGGAAAGGAAGTAGGAGGAGGAGGAGGAGGAGCAGGCGGTGGAGGAGGAGGAGGAGGGGAGGAGGCAGGCAGGTGGAGGAGGAGGAGGGGGGGGAGGAGCAGGCGGTGGAGGAGGAGGAGGAGGAGGAGGAGGAAGGAGAAAGAAAGAAAAAGAAAGAAAGAAAGAAAGAAAGAAAGAAAAGGAAGGAAGGAAGGAAGGAAGGAAGGAAGGAAGGAAGGAAGGAAGGAAGGAAGGAAGGAAGGAAGGAAGGAGGAGGAGGAGGAGGAGGAGGAGGAGGAGGAGGAAGGAGGAAGGAAGGGCAGGGTCACCATTCCCTCACGCCACTAACAGCTTACATTAATCCATGCACTTTTAAGGACGGAATAGTCGCAAAAACTTTTCCTCACACGGATTTATGAGAGAGAGAGAGAGAGAGAGAGAGAGAGAGAGAGAGAGAGAGAGAGAGAGAGAGAGAGAGAGAGAGAGAGAGAGAGAGAGAGAGAGACTGAGACTAACGTGGTGTGTGTGTGTGTGTTGACCATGTTGCAATGCTAAAAGAGACAGGCGAGTTGAATGACATACTGGCCATTCTACGTGTTTGCTGGCTATCTTCACCGCCTGATTAGTATGTTAGGTGACGGAGGGGCGAGGATACTGGCTAGCTACTTGATTGAGGGGCGAGGGGCAGGCGGTGGGGAGGGGGGAGGGGGCTTTTAGGTCCCGGTGTAGCATATGAACTAGCAGAGGTGAGAGGGTAGTGGCAAGGAGGTAGGGAGGCGAGTCAGCTGGTTATTTTGACCGGTGACTTGACTGGCTAACTGGCTGATTTGATGACTGACTGGCTAACTGGATAACTGGCTGGCTAACTGAATAACTGGCTGGCTAACTGGATAAAAAAAAAAAAAAAAAAGGAGAGTAGGGAAGTTAGATAGACCAAAAAAAAGTACAAAGAGGTTCTAGAAGAGGGAAAAAATATTGATGAGATACAAAAAGGAGTGAAAAGACCAGCCAGGTACAGTATATGTATATAACTTAATATCACAGTTATCAGCAAGGAAGATACGTATACTATAGAGGCCCTTAAATTCTTAGCTTAATCAGCCTGCCTGTTTATTTATTAATCGAGATATTTATCTGTCATCTGTGTTTGGGAATCTGCACGTGTGTGTGTGTGTTTGTGTGGCCAGCTATAACTTCTACAAACAAGCTTGACTTTTAAGCTCCGCCCTCTCCTTCCTACCGTTGCCTGTTATTGATGATTATATGAGAGACACTGCACCTGATTGGCTGAAGAATTAAAAGTGGGAGGAGCTTAACTGTCAAGCTAACCAGAATAAACAAAGTAACCGGTTTGTCAGGAAAAGGGGCTGGTTGGAACTTGGAAGATAGTCGGTATAAATCAGTACCTGGAATAGTATCTTAGGCATCTTAAGGCTATCTGGCCCCCTGCAGAGCCTCCCAGCCCGTCACTCTGCTGGCCGCGCTTTGTCTGTGTTTGTGTTGTTGTTTGTGTAGCGCGTTTGGTGTGTAGATATATATATAGGTTAACCCCTTGAGACCCAGAACGTAATTTCCATTGTAATTTGGGTGCCACTAGATGAATTTTAGTGACTATAAGCAATGTTTTATAGATAAGATCTGTGAAATCTTGGACTACTTATTGGAATTAACGTACTGTTTAGTTTAAGGTCGAAAGCTGTGAAATTGAAATAGCAGTTAAATCTACCTGGATGTATTAGGCATCTAAGGTATGGTCCATTAAGGTCCGTGTGTTGTTACTCTGTTTCTGTGGTTTTTGTGTCGTTTTGTGGTTGTTTTTTAAAACTATTGCTTGGTTTTGTGATTATATTAGGTTAACCTTGAACCTTACGTAATTTCTATTTTGTTTTGTGGTGTCCCTCTATTTTTTTGTGTGCGGTTTTTTTCCTTCTTTGGTACCTTTTTTTCCGACTAGTTATTTGTATATTAGACTTTTTTTTTATAGTCGTGCACATTATCATATTTTTATCTACATAAAGGTCTCTGCTCTCATCTATATTCTTGTCTTCTTCTCTCTGTTTCTCGTATCTTTTGATCTGTTGGGTGCTTTTTAAACTCTTCTTGTTCTTTTTCTCATCTTACTACTTTCCATTCTATCAATCTCTCTTCTCTCTCTTTGTCTCTCCTCTCATCTTCTCTCTCTTGCGTTTCTTCCTTCTCTGTCTCTTTCTCTCTCCGTCTATCTTCTCTTCCTTCTCGTTTTCTCATCTCTCTCTATATCTCTCTCTCTCTCTCTCTCTCTCTCTCTAGACGTGCTGCATGCTCTACATCTTGACTCTCGTTCTACCTACACTCCTATCTCAGTCGATCTCTCTCTCGATTACATTACCACAGCGAGGCCTAGCGATGGTAGTAGGGTAGTAGTTGTGGTGGTGGTATCAGGTAACCATTATAATTAACATCTTCGTGTAGTGATGAATTGTGTGCTGTGTCCTGCCTGTCCGCCTCCTCCTTCTTATATATCATCATGTGTGTGTGTGTGTGTGTGTGTGTGCGTGTGTGTGCGTGTGTGTGCGTGTGTGCGTGTGTGTGTGTGTGTGTGTGTGTGTTAACGGTGTTCGAGGTGTGAGATGCCGCTTGTGACAGGGGCTGATGTAACTATGTGCTGATTTTAGAGCCGAATGAAGCGTTGGGTGCTGAAAGTAGTGCTGAGTTGCTGAGGTAAATGTTGACGTCAGTGATTTTGAAAGCGTTGAGTGGACGGAAACTCAGTAAAAATATAGAGCCTTATTCCCTTAACGCCCAGATCTTTCCTTTGCTATATAAACTTGTCTGTTGTTAGCCATAAAATTACGAAAAAGTAACTTAATATACCAAATTTGCTAGTGGACAAGGATCTAAACAGGTCATATCTATAAAATATTGGTTATATTCATGAAAATCATCTAATGGTACCCAAATTACAATGAAAAGTATTGGGCCTCAAAGGGTTAATATGATCTATATCAAGTAATATCTATGACTATGTAAATGTTTGAAAGTCTCGTCTAGGCCTCTTAAATAAGCCTATTGTCATTTTGATCGATGTGCATTTGTTTGTGAGTGATAAATCTTTGCGTATGATTAAGATGGATGATAATTCGTGGGCTATACTGTGGGTTTTTTTTATTTGATTCGTGTTTTTTTCTTTGTGATAAATGTTGTTGTCGTCGCATCACCTATCATTAATTCAAAGCAGGAATGTGTTTAATTGTCATATTGTTGTTTGTGATATATTGGTGTTTGTTTTTTTGTCTTAAGATTCTTTGTCTTAGAATTTTAGATTACGTCAAAAAATATAAGAAAAGGAAAAAAGCGAAAAAAAAGTATAGAGAGGAAAAAAAGAAAAAGTCTGAAAAAAGGAAATAGATCAAATTTAATGTATGCATATAAAATACTATGTTCGTTTATTCAGTTGATCGTCCAAGAAAAAATGAATTACAGTAAACCCTCTCATATTCGGACTAATTGGGCCAAGGAGTGGTCCGAGTAATGCAAGGATCCGAATAATGGGGGGATAAAAATTATGTAAAAAAAAAAAAAAAAAAAAAAAAAAAAAAAAAAAAAAAAATTATAGATGTAGCTAGGAAATTTCGACCCCTTAAAAAAAAAAAAAAAAAAAAAAAGGAAAAAAAAAAAAGGAGGTCCGAATACGAGAGGTTTTACTGTATGTGGTTTTTTTCCATTTGTTTCTTAGCCCTGTTCTTGCATTATATATATATAATTTATCATTCATACTTCATCCTGTAATTCATAGTATCGAGGATTTATTGGTTATACATAATATTTACCTGTACGCGGCCATACCAACCAAACACGCAAACCATTTATATATACGGGCTATTTTTAGTATGTGAGTATATCATATTTTTTTCCCATTTTTTTATTCTCAGGAGGTTTCGTCAAGGCTGGTCATGCAGAAAATATGATGAGGCATTGTTCATTGTATACATAATGAGCCTGAAAATGCATGTCTTCATCTTTATATGAGCGAAAATGTTAGTGTTATATTACTACTACTACTACTACTACTTTTACTACTACTGCTTTTATTACTACTACTACTACTACTACTACTACTACTACTACTACTACTACTACTACTACTACTACTACTACTACTACTACTACTACTACTACTTTACTACTACTGCTTTTACTACTACTGCTTTTACTACTACTGCTTTTACTACTACTGCTTTTATTACTACTACTACTACTACTACTACTACTACTACTACTACTACTACTACTATGACTACTACTACTACTACTACTACTACTATTTCCATGCACAAACATCAGAATACTATATACAGAGACGGTAAAAAGATGCACATTTATTCCTCACTCCTGCAAAAGATAGCCATTTATTCCTGTCCTGCACCGTGAAGTGAGAGCTCTGACCCGTGTAGTTGACAGACGCAGCAGGAGTCAGGCCGCACCTATAGGATTAAGATCAAGATACTTATTATCTGTCTTATCTTGCTCCTGGCCGCTCCCTGCTAACTTATTATCTCTCTTATCCTGCTCCTGGCCGCTCCCTGCTAACTTATTATCTCTCTTATCTTGCTCCTGGCCGCTCCCTGCTAACTTCTCCAAGCCGCGACATAGGTTTAAGTGGACCAGTCTTGAGCGAGAATGTTAGTGTTATATTATTACTACTACTACTACTACTACTACTATTGCTTTTACTACTACTGCTTTTACTACTACTACTACTACTACTACTACTAATAATAATAATAATTTACTACTACTGCTTTTACTACTACTGCTTTTACTACTACTGCTTTTTACTACTAACTACTACTACTACTACTACTACTACTACTACTACTACTACTACTACTATGACTACTACTACTATGACTACTACTACGGGCTTATTTTGGTCAATTTATGTTTCCGTTCTCTGTTTTGATAGTCCTACAGTCCTATGTATACAAGGACTACTATTATTACTATTATTTCTAATTATATAGGACAACTTGTAGCTAGGTTCCTTATGGTCTTATGGTCTTATAACTTAACCCCTTCACGCCCAGATCTTTCCTTTGCTATATAAAATCGTCTGTTGTCGAGCCATAAAATTTCGAAAAATCACTGAATATATCAAATTAGTTAGTGGACAAGGATACTAAACAGGTTATATCTATAAAACATTGCTTATATTCACTAAAAATCGTCTAATGGTACCCAAATTACAATGGAAATTACGTTCTGGGTCTCAAGGGGTTAAGATCTGGAGGAGTCGTGGAGAGCGTAAGGAAGGGTGGGAAGGAGGAGGAGGAGGGGGAGATCTACAGCAGACATTCTTGAGTGTAATAATTATAGCTATTACTATTGTCATTATTATTATCATCATTATAATTGTTATTCTCTCGGCTTTCTATATATCAGGCTCTATTCCGATGTTCCTTTCTTTATCATCATCATATTTCGTCCTTTCGTTCTTCCCCCATCTTTAGCACTGCATTCACCAACCAAATTGTAATTCTCTCGTTTTTTATATATCAGTCTCTATTCCGATGTTTCTTTCTTTATCATCTTCATCCTTCTTTTATTTCGTTCTTTCACCCCTTCTTCAACTTCTACATTACCAACCAATCCATAAACACGTCCATAAACCATAAATCATTAAATCCATAAACATAAAATCTCCAACCAATCCACTTTCTTCTTCTTCTTCTTCTTTTGACCTTTGTCGCTTAGTACTGAGTATCGCTTCATAGGTCCTCTTCAACTTCGTCTCCTCAGTCTCCTCCAGCCCGTCAGGGTGGCAAGGTTGGTAGAGACGTGAGTTCGCAATGTGCAGCGTCCCTGTGCATTCGGTCAGCGGTTCGAGTCCGCCTAGTTCGTGCTGACGTGGCGGCGCTTTGTATAGTCAATAACCTTGTAGTTGGTACTTGCAAAGTGTCTAGATAGGATGAAAATCTTATCTTATCTTATCAGTCTCCTCCAACCGTCTCCTTCGTCCTAAACCCGTCAGGGTGGCTCGATTGGTAGAGCTGTTGTCTTGCGTGTGTAGCGTCCCTGCGCATTCGGTCAGCGGTTCGAGTCCACCAAGTTCGTCCTGGCGTGGTGGCGCTTTGTATAGTCAATAACCTTGTAGTTGGGACTTGCAAAGTGTCTAGATAGGATCAAAGTATCTCATCTTATCTCCTTCGTCTTCGTTAACAGACTTGTCAACTCTTCCCTTGTTTATTTCACCTGGGATGCAAAAAAATGTCATTAGTTTTCGGTCCTTATACCAACACCCTAATTAATTGTCTCCTTTGTTTTGGCAGGAGGAAGGCGGAGAGTGATGGGGCGCCGCGCTAGTGTGGCGGCGGCGACGGCGGCGATGATGGTGGCGTGGTGCATCGCCTCGGTCATGAGTCGCAACCACCTTCACGCCCGCACCCCTCGGGACACTCACGCCTGGCGCACCAACAGTCTGCGGGAGGCGGTAAAGGAGGAGGTGGAGGGTACAGGTAGTCAGGCAGCCCCGTCTCGCCCCCAGCAGCAAGCAGACGGCAGCCTCGATGATTCCTTCCAAAGAGGTGAGAAGCGTGCGTGTGTTGTTTTACCTTTTATGGGGACGATGCGTGTGAGCAAACAGTAACTATGAATAAATAAACAGTAATTATGAATAAACAGTAACTATGATAAACGCCAATCGTGACAACCAGTTACTATGAACAAACAGTAATTATAAATAAACAGTAACTATGATAAACACCAATCGTGACAAACTAATGATTAACAAACAGTAATTATTTACAAACAATTACTAACAAACAGTAACGAAGTCTTGACCTGTTTTTTCATGTCAATAATTAATTCAACATAATCAGCCTTATTCTGTATACATAGGCTCTCCACACTTGTATTCTTCCTTCTACTTCGCCTTCAGGAACGACTATTATCACCTATACACAGAAATAACACATGAGTAGCCTAAGTAACAAAAAATACCTCGGAAAGGGTAAAAATAAGAAGTAAAAAAATATCTCAGACCAGGCAGTATATTTCCATCACATTCTTATTGCACATTATTGTCTTGAAAATTCCAGTCAAAGAAAAAAATTGCTGTGTGATCAAATAAGCCCAGTTTCTTCTATCCAGTTTTTACTACTAGTCGTTTGAACTCTGCAATCCTTTTAAGGTGCGGCAGATCACTGGCTAGACTGCCTTTTATGGAAATCCCACACCTAGGGACACTCAGAACAAACCATAATACAGTAAAACCTCTCATATTCGGACTAATTGGGCCAAGGAGTGGTCCGAGTAATGCAAGGATCCGAATAATGGGGGGATTATATATGGGGGGATATAAAAAAAAAAAAAAAAAAAAAATCTACGTGATAGATTAGGAAATTTCGACCCCTCAAAAAAAAAAAAAAAAAAAAAAAAAAAGGAGAAGGTCCGAATAATGTCAAAGTCCGAATAATGAAGGTCCGAATACGAGAGGTTTCACTGTATATAAAAAAATCAATAACAATAATACGAAAATATACACTGTTTTACATTCCTCTGTTTCCATTACTAAGCGTCAGTGAGCACAAAATAGAGGGTTAACAAGGGTAAGAAAAGACAACAGGTGAAGTTGTATCCTTTTGAAGTAAAGTCAACATCTGCAGGTTAGTGTGAGGAGAGGACCAAAAAAAGGATAGTGGGGGAAATACCAGTACTCGGCGGCCGTGGCGGGAACCTGTTTGAGGGGGAGCGACCCGAGTGCTTGGCTTGGTTCTGGCAGGGCTACAGGGGGGCAGGGGTTAGGGGGGTGCTACTGGGGGTCAGGCAGGGTGGGGGGGATTTACAGAGGGGCAAGCAGGGGGGGCTTTTGTTCTCGGCCCCCTGCACCAATAGTCTTATTATTAACATTGTTGTTATTATTGTTGTTGTTGGTAGTAGTAGTAGTGTTGTGGTAGTTCTTGTTGTGATGGTAGTGGTAGTGATAGTAAAGATAGAAATAGTAGTCATAGTAGCAGTAGTAGCAGTGGTGGTGGTTGTGATAGTAGTAGTAGTAGTGTTAACCCCCGCCCAACACACTATTTGGCCCTTTGACGTTATGTAACCTTGTAGAGTATGGAATATATATATATATATATATATATATATATATATATATATATATATATATATATATATATATATATATATATATATATATATATATATATATATATATATATATTAGTGATGGACCGAATATTCGCATTCGCATTCGCATGTTTTTTTGATATTCGCATTCACATTCGCACTCCCACTCGTATTTGTTTGCGAATATGCGAATATTTTGCCAAAATCAGTAAACTTACAAGAAAAATAATAAGTGAACATAATATTACACAACCAAACAAATAAATAAATTAATAGTTTAGCCGACCGTTAGTTAAAAGAATGGGGCGAGGAGGTAGTATAGTGGTAGCCAAAGCAGGTAACCAAGGTAGTGTCCCTTGGACACTACCTCCATCCTCCACCCTTCAACAGAGTGGCAGCCGCAGCTGAGCCGCTACTCTCAAGGTCACTGTTACTGAATTTACTCAACTCATTGCCTCGTGCACCATACTGCAGTAAGCATATACGCACTCTTCTCCGTCACCCACGAGCACAATCAATTTTCTTTGAAAGAGAACAATATTGCAGCAGCCTACTGCGTAATGGCGTCCAGTCACACCAGTGTGGTTTGGGATTATGTATTTCGTATTACGTATTATATATATGTGATGTCATTTTGTCTATAAGACGTAATTTTGTTGATAAGACGTAATTTTGTTGATAAGATGTAATTTTGTTGATAAGACGTAATTTTGTTGATAAGACGTAATTTTGTTGATAAGACGTAATTTTGTTGATAAGATGTAATTTTGTTGATAAGATGTAATTTTGTTGATAAGATGTAATTTTGTTGATAAGACGTAATTTTGTTGATAAGACGTAATTTTGTTGATAAGATGTAATTTTGTTGATAAGATGTAATTTTGTTGATAAGACGTAATTTTGTCGATAAGACGTAATTTTGTTGATAAGACGTAATTTTGTTGATAAGACGTGATTTTGTCGATAAGACGTAATTTTGTTGATAAGACGTAATTTTGTTGATAAGACGTAATTTTGTTGATAAGACGTAATTTTGTCGATAAGAAGTAATTTTGTTGATAAGACGTAATTTTGTTGATAAGACGTAATTTTGTTGATAAGACGTAATTTTGTCTTAAGTGTTTTCTACGTTACTTATCGAGTTGTGTCTCTTCCCCTTTACCTCCTGAATCCCCACCTACTATTTAACCCCTTCACGCCCAGATCTTTCCTTTGTGATAAAAAATTGTCTCTTGTTAGCCATAAAATTACAAAAAGTCACTAAATATACCACATGAGTTAGTGGACAAGGATACTAAACAGGTCATATCGATAAAATATTGCTTATAATTCACTTAAAATTGCCTTATGGTACCCAAATTACAATGGAAATTACGTTCTGGACCTCAAGGGGTTAAGTTAATAAGGCTCCAGAATAAACATGGGGTGGAGGCATTATCTATTAATATATAAAGAAAAAAATGTAGCCCTGTGACCTTGTATAAAGATAATGGGTGGTTATACTCGTGATATATATTATTTTTTCTTGTATTAATATCTTAGGCACAGGTGTTCATTGTTCTGGATGGACAACTTGATCACTGTGCTGTGAGAGAAAAAAGATAATTTTGAAGGTGATAAAAGTATAGATTTTTTTCTTTACTTTTTTTGAGAGAGAGAGAGGATTCCAGCATGAGAAAAACTTGCATGAACACACTCACACACACACACACACACGCGCACACACGCACACACACACACACAACACACACAACACACACACACAACACACACACACTAACAAGACTGTCACGCCTGAGAAACTTACCATTTTAAGCCTAAAGTATAATTTTACCCTATTAAAAAGCCTCGTTTGTTCTCTATGGAAAGTGCAACATCTCTCTAAACACATCCAGCTTCTTTCATTATTTTCATGTAAACAGATTTCCTCCTTCAACACCTCTATCTTCTCTCCTGGCAAGTCTCCTCTTACAACACAGCTATCCTATAGTCTAATATTTTTATTATGATCAAAATCCACTTAGGAAGCCACGCCCCCTGTCCTCCCCTTCTATTCTACGGGGGGGGGGGGGTCAGCTGATTGGTGCATTCCTCGTATCATCACTACCAATCACAATATCTTCACTACTTAACAGCGCGTGACCACTGGACAGAGCAATCTTCACTACAGAGGGTGACAAAATCAAAAATCCCTTTGTAGTGAAGATTGCTCTGTCCAGTGGTCCCTCGCTGTTAAGTAGTGAAGATATTGTGATTGGTAGTGATGATACGAGGAATGCATCAATCAGCTGCCCCGTAGAATAGAAGGGGAGGACAGGGGGCATGGCTTCCTTAGTGCATTTTGACCATAATAAAATAATAGACACTCAACATTTTGCATCTTCACACCCCAGCACCCTGTCTCCTTTCCCATCACAGGTCTTCCTTCATCACCTGAGGCCTCTCCCTTATCTTAACACACGGCTTGAATTTTACGGGTTCTCTGCTTGAATTTTAGGAGGATACTGAGACATTACTTCGTTGATTCCTATTTTATAAGGTTGAGTAGGGTCCCGGTACTCAGGTCAGGTAAGGTCAGGTCAGGTGTGGACTTGTTAAACTGCACATTAAAGCTATGGGGTAGTCAGGTCAGGTCAGGTCAAGCGGGATCTTTGTAGACCGCACGTTAGGGGAGCGTAGACTGCAGGCTCTGATGTAGACCGCACGCTATATAAAAAATTATAGTAGCACACACATCCCCTCTCCTTCTCATCCCTCCAGTTTACTCCTCCCTTATCTTATCACACACACCCTTCCCTTCTCATCCCTCCAATTTATTTCTTTGGCACCTTCTTACCATTCTACTATGTCTGTTTCCCCTCTCGTCTTTATAAATCATCTCTTCTCACATTCACCTATTTAGTCCTAAACTCTTACCCTTACCTAACTCTTCTGCACCTCACAATACCTTGATACTCCCTCACTTATCCTGCACCTTCTAAACACACTCCCCCCGGCTCCTATGCATCCTAGAACCCCCTTTCCTTCCACCCCCTCAAACGCCTGTCATTTGTAACACCTCGATTTCGTTTCCATTACAGGAATTACCACGTGTAGGCCTCTTGTAGCTTCCTTTTTTTCTTATGTTCTTATGTTGTCCCCGGCTTCTATGCATCCTAGAACCCCCTTTCCTTCCACCCCCTCAAACGCCTGTCATTTGTAACACCCAGAGCTGGGCAGTATTTAAATGCGCATTTAAATACATTTGTGTATTTAGAAATGTATTTGTAAATACATTGGCTGTCATGTATTTAAATACAACATTGAAATACTTTTATGAGTATTTTGGGGAGGCGGTGGCCGAGTGGTTAGCGTCTTGGAGTGGTGAGCTCAATGTCCCGAGTTCGAATCCTGCCGGGGGCAACTCTTGCAAGAGCCTGGTAGGGGAGGAGAAGGTTAGGTCCTGAGTTCACGTCCCACCAAGGAGCAACTGTCAAATCCATCGTCGAGTGGCTGAAAAAATCCGCATGCTGTTATAACCTGTTCTCCGTCTGCGAGTGCAACGGAGAAACTCCAGGGACATCGTGTGCCTAAACTGAAGATCCAAACGTCAGAGAAAATGTGATTTCTCCTAAGACCACAGGTGTCACTATAAAAATCCAGCCTGCCCCACCAACGGGCGAGATCAACCAACATCAAGACCTCTATAAGCCTACAGGCGCTATAGGCTCCAACATAAAAAATAAAATAAAAAATAAAAATAAAATACATTGTATTTTAAATACCTACTCATAATATAAAAATGTAAATACGTTTTTATCAGTTAATTTGACCATAAACCCGCCCCACTATCTGGCAATCCTGATGTTACAGTGAACCAGTGTTTCCACTTTCAAGGAAATTTCCTTATTTTTAGGAAATTTAGGCTTGAGAAGGACATTTCTAAGGAAACCCAAAATCTAAGGAAATCCTAAGGAAATCCATTTTTTCCGGATATGTTAAAATTTGTGTATATTTAAAATGTATTTACTAATATACAATTGATGTATTTAGTATTTAGTATTTAAATACATTCGTAAAATGTATTTAGTATTTAGTATTTTAATACATTTCTCCCATGTATTTAGTATTTAGTATTTAAATACATTCAATGTATTTAGTGCCCAGCTCTGGTAACACCTCGATTTCGTTTCCATTACAGGAACTAGCACGTGTAGGCCTCTTGTAGCTTCTTTATTTTCTTATGTTCTTATGTTGTCCCCAGCTCCTATCTATCTTAGAACCCCCTTGCCTTCCACCCCTCCAACGCCTGTCATTTCTAACACCTCATCCCTCCCTCCTCAGTGGTGAGTGATGCGGCGAGGACCCAGAGACAGGAGGAGTGGGGTCAGGATCCTGAGGTCACGCCAGAGCTCTTCCAGGGGGACATTATGGGTCTTAGTCCTGAAGTAAGTATTGGGTCTGTACGAAGGAATTTATTTATTTATTTATTTATTTATTTGTACATTACTAAGGACTGACTGACTAAGGGCACACACACACACACAACACACACACAAAAAAAAAAGGCTGCTTGGTTGCCAGTCCCTATATAGAAGACAGTAAGAGAATAACTGAGGATTACATAGAATTAGATTGAAAAAAATAATCCATGCAGACTCCAGGACACAAAGTAAATTAGGTTGTCCGTCCATAACCTAGAGTAAACTTAAAGTAAACATAATTATAAGTAAAATCAATTAGGGAATTAGTACATAGAGTTAAGGCTGATTCACACTGGCGTTTTTTCGGCATTTTTATCTGACGAGAAGGGGTCTGGGTCTGGGGCTGGTGTCATGATCGCAATAGGTTTTCAACAAAAATCACACACCGATCGCTCGGTCTTTCAAGAGACCGACTTCTCTTCTCGACTTTCAGATAAAAATGCCGAAAAAACGCCAGTGTGAATCAGCCTTTAGATTGAAAACATTCCATGCAGACTCCAGGGACCAAATTAGACTAGATTTTCCATCTATAACCTAGAGTAAACTTAAAGTAAACATAATTATAAGTAAAATCAATCAGTGAATTACATTGAATTAGATAGAAAAAATAATCCACGCAGACTCCAGGGACCAAACAAGACTAAATTTTCCGTCTATAAACTAGAGTAAACTTAAAGGAAACACAATTGTAGGTAAAATCAATTAGAGGCAAATACTAAATATATATTGGTTATGTTGACACAGCATTGCAGCACATGTGAGGCTTACACAACCTCAACTCAATCATTTTAATATACAGTAAAACCTCTCATATTCGGACTAATTGGGTCAAGGAGTGGTCCGAGTAATGCAAGGATCCGAATAATAGGGGGGATTATATATGGGGGGATATGTATAAAAAAATTAAAATAATAAAAAATCTAGGTGTATATATTAGCTAGGAAATTTTGACCCCTAAAAAACATAAAAATATATAAAAATCTAGGTGTAGTATATATAGCTAGGAAATTTTGACCTTTAAAAAAAAAAAAAAAAAAAAAAAAGGAGGAGAAGGTCCGAATAATGTCAAAGTCCGAATAATGAGGGTCCGAATACGAGAGGTTTTACTGTACAAATGAGTAAAAAAAACCCACACATAATACACCCCTGCCATCACCATGTCTTTCCTTCTGCCCTGCGTTCTTCTTCCTAACCTAACATCATATCCATAACAACATAAGAACATAAGAACATAAGAAAATAAGGAAGCTACAAGAGCCCGCAAGACCTACAAGTGGTAGTTCCTGTTACTTAACACTACCTACATCCACCTTTCATCCCCATCCATGAAATGATCTAGCCTCCTTTTAAAACTCCCTATTGACTCCACACTAACTACCCCACGACTGAGTCCATTCCAATCATTTACCACCCTATTTGTGAACCAGTTTTTCCCTATTTCCTTTCTAAATCTATGCTTTTCCAGTTTGAATCCGTTACTTCTTGTTTTACCCTAATTACTAGCTATAAAAACGTTTCTTACATCTCCTTTATTGTATCCCTTCACAGCTGCTTCCCATGAACACTCGGGTGGCCATCAAGTGGGACAAATTTCCGGAGCGTCGCTGGATCAACGCCACCGTGCCCTACGTCATCAGTAACCTCTATGGTGAGTATAGGGGGAGGAAGGGCGCCTCATCAGTAACCTCTATGGTGAGTCTAGGGGGAGGAAGGGCGCCTCATCAGTAACCTCTATGGTGAGTATAGGGGGAGGAAGGGCGCCTCATCAGTAACCTCTATGGTGAGTATAGGGGGAGGAAGGGCGCCTCATCAGTAACCTCTATGGTGAGTATAGGGGGAGGAAGGGCGGCTCATCAGTAACCTCTATGGTGAGTATAGGGGGAGGAAGGGCGCCTCATCAGTAACCTCTATGGTGAGTCTAGGGGGAGGAAGGGCGCCTCATCAGTAACCTCTATGGTGAGTCTAGGGGGAGGAAGGGCGCCTCATCAGTAACCTCTATGGTGAGTCTAGGGGGAGGAAGGGCGCCTCATCAGTAACCTCTATGGTGAGTATAGGGGGAGGAAGGGCGCCTCATCAGTAACCTCTATGGTGAGTATAGGGGGAGGAAGGGCGCCTCATCAGTAACCTCTATGGTGAGTATAGGGGGAGGAAGGGCGCCTCATCAGTAACCTCTATGGTGAGTATAGGGGGAGGAAGGGCGGCTCATCAGTAACCTCTATGGTGAGTATAGGGGGAGGAAGGGCGCCTCATCAGTAACCTCTATGGTGAGTATAGGGGGAGGAAGGGCGGCTCATCAGTAACCTCTATCAGCAGTGTCGTACCCAGAAAATTGAGAAGGGAGGGGTCAATATTACTCTAGTCTTATAATTCTTCCTATTATTAGCCCCTTCACACCCAGATCTATCCATTGCCATAAAAAAATTGTATGTTGTCGAGTCCTAAAATTAAGAAAAGTCACTTAATATACCAAATTAGTTAGTGGACAAGGATACTAAACAGGTCATATCTATAAAATATTGCTTATATTACCTAAAAATCGTCTAATGGTACCCAAATTACAATGGAAATTACGTTCTGGGTCTGAAGAGGTTAATATATTCTTCCTTATTTTCTAATGTTCTTAACAAAATACATGTTTCCAGGGAGCAATGAGAAGCAGATGATCCTCCGGGCCCTCCACACCCTCGACTTCCTCACCTGCATTAAGTTTGTGCCCTGGGACGAGGTGGTGGAAGACTACCTCCTCATCTGGCCCATGGAGTGGCCTAAAGGGTGGGCTGCTTGCTACTCACGTCACCACTCTACCTATCTACCTCATCTACTACTCTACCTTGCATTACCTTCTGCTGCTTCTGGTTTCTATTTATCTGATGATTGTAAAAAGGAAATGGGGAAAAACTGGGTCATAAATAGCATGGTAAATGATTGGAATGGACTCAGTCGTCAGGTGGTCAGTGCGGAGTCAATAGGGAGTTTTAAAAGGAGGCTAGATCATTTCATGGATGGGGATGAAAGGTGGATGTAGGTAGTGTTAAGTAACAGGAACTACCATGTGTAGGTCTCGCGGCCTCTTGTAGCTTCCTTATGTTCTTATGTTCTTATGTTATCCACAGGTGTTGGTCCTATGTTGGAAGGAAAGGAGGGCAGCAGATTCTATCCCTTCAGCCCCCAGACTCTCTTTCCAAAGGGTGCTTTTTCTCCCTGGGGAAGCCCATTCATGAGCTGCTGCATGCCGTGGGAATGTTCCATGAGCAGGCACGCCCAGACCGAGATGAACATGTGGATATCATCACTGACAATATCATCCCTCGTAAGTGTGTGTCTGTCGAGTAGCCTTCATAGATAATAAAGACAATAGATAATAGACAATAAAGGAGATGTAGGAAAAGTTCTTAAGGCTAGTAATCAGGGTAGAACAAGAAGTAACGGATTCAAACTGGAAAACCGTGGATTTAAAAAAGAAATAGGGCAAAACTGGTTCACAAATAGGGTGGTAAATTATTGGAATGGACTCAGTTGTCAGGTAGTTAGTGCGGAGTCATTAGGGAGCTTTAAAAGGAGGTTAGACAATTTCATGGATGGGGACGAAAGGTGGATGTAGGTAGTGTTAAGTAACAGGAACTACCACGTGTTGGTCTCGCGGCCTTTTGTAGCTTCCTTATTTTCTTATGTTCTTATGTGCCTTGTTGTCCCTGCCGGTCTGTGCCTGCAACAGTTATGAGTCGCCCTCTCATAGTCTTAGCAAGTTTCCTTTACCCAGATTATGGCCAGATTTCCTCTGAATATTGTATTGCATGGTATAAAGCATGAGAAATAGTGTATGGTTTAGATTATTAAAAGCTTATTAGATGAGATGGAATACCTTAGATACCTGCAATCAATAAGAATAGAAATAAGCACTAGATAGTAGAAACATTAACTCAGACAAGTAAAGAGCCCGTCAGGGTGGCAAGGTTGGTAGAGACGTGAGCTTGCAATGTGTAGCGTCCCTGTGCATTCGGTCAGCGGTTCGAGTCCGCCTAGTTCGTGCTGACGTGGCGGCGCTTTGTATAGTCAATAACCTTGTAGTTGGTACTTGCAAAGTGTCTAGATAGGATGAAAATCTTATCTTAGACAAGTAAAGAAGTGAACTTGATATCTCAATTGAAATAGTTTGTCACAGGCTTTTGATAATTTGATGCTGTTACAGGCCATTATTCCATAGTGTCCTCAACATATAACTAGATAATTATATAGATAGATAGATATTTTATTGACCACAACATACAATTTCTATAATCATAGTAATCACGATATATGGTCCAACAAATGACGTTATCAATTATTGAGCCTCTATTTAACCCCTTCACGCCCAGATCTTTCCTTGGCTATATAAAATTGTCTGTTATTAGCCATGAAATTACGAAAAGTGACTTAATATACCAAATGAGCTATTGGACAAGGATACTAAACATCTATAAAACATTGCTTATATGCATTAAAATCGTCTAATGGTAGTCAAATTACAATGGAAAATTACGTTCTGGGCCTAAAGGGGTTAAGGTAAAACTGAATTCTAAGCGAGTAGTTTATACATTAATTTGACACATAAAAGAAGAAAAAACCTCTGCACCTACACCTCTGCAGTTGTACTTGTAATAAAGACAGCAGTTGTACTTGTAATAAAGACAGCAGTTGTACTTGTAATAAAGACAGCAGTTGTACTTGTAATAAAGACAGCAGTTGTACTTGTAATAAAGACAGCAGTTGTACTTGTAATAAAGACAGCAGTTGTACTTGTAATAAAGACAGCAGTTGTACTTGTAATAAAGACAACAGTTGTACTTGTAATAAAGACAGCAGTTGTACTTGTAATAAAGACAGCAGTTGTACTTGTATAAAGACAGCAGTTGTACTTGTAATAAAGACAGCAGTTGTACTTGTAATAAAGACAGCAGTTGTACTTGTAATAAAGACAGCAGTTGGACTTGTAATAAAGACAGCAGTTGGACTTGTAATAAAGACAGCAGTTGTACTTGTAATAAAGACAGCAGTTGGACTTGTAATAAAGACAGCAGTTGTACTTGTAATAAAGACAGCAGTTGTACTTGTAATAAAGACAACAGTTGTACTTGTAATAAAGACAGCAGTTGTACTTGTAATAAAGACAGCAGTTGTACTTGTAATAAAGACAACAGTTGTACTTGTAATAAAGACAGCAGTTGTACTTGTAATAAAGACAGCAGTTGTACTTGTAATAAAGACAGCAGTTGGACTTGTAATAAAGACAGCAGTTGGACTTGTAATAAAGACAGCAGTTGGACTTGTAATAAAGACAGCAGTTGTACTTGTAATAAAGACAGCAGTTGGACTTGTAATAAAGACAGCAGTTGGACTTGTAATAAGACAGCAGTTGTACTTGTAATAAAGACAGCAGTTGTACTTGTAATAAAGACACATTGTACTTGTAATAAAGACAGCAGTCGTACTTGTAATAAAGACAGCAGTTGTACTTGTAATAAAGACAGCAGTAGTACTTGTAATAAAGACAGCAGTTTGTACTTTAATAAAGACAGCAGTAGTACTTGTAATAAAGACAGCAGTTGTACTTGTAATAAGACAGCAGTTGTACTTGTAATAAAGACAGCAGTTTACTTGTAATAAAGACAGCAGTTGTACTTGTAATAAAGACAGCAGTTGTACTTGTAATAAAGACAGCAGTTGGGACTTGTAATAAAGACAGCAGTTGTACTTGTAATAAAGACAGCAGTTGGAACTTGTAATAAAGACAGCAGTTGTACTTGTAATAAGACAGCAGTTGGACTTGTAATAAAGACAGCAGTTGTACTTGTAATAAAGACAACAGTTGTACTTGTAATAAGACAGCAGTTGGACTTGTAATAAAGACAGCATTGTACTTGTAATAAAGACAGCAGTTGTACTTGTAATAAAGACAACAGTTGGACTTGTAATAAAGCAGCAGTTGGACTTGTATAAAGACAGCAGTTGTAACTTGTAATAAAGACAGCAGTTGTACTTGTAATAAGACAACAGTTGTACTTGTAATAAAGACAGCAGTTGGACTTGTAATAAGACAGCAGTTGTACTTGTAATAAAGACAGCAGCTGTACTTGTAATAAAGACAGCAGTTGTACTTGTAATAAAGACAGCAATTGTACTTGTAATAAAGACAGCAGTTGTACTTGTAATAAAGACAGCAGTTGTACTTGTAATAAAGACAGCAGTTGTACTTGTAATAAAGACAGCAGTTGTACTTGTAATAAAGACAGCAGTTGTACTTGTAATAAAGACAGCAGTTGTACTTGTAATAAAGACAGCAGTTGTACTTGTAATAAAGACAGCAGTTGTACTTGTAATAAAGACAGCAGTCGTACTTGTAATAAAGACAGCAGTCGTACTTGTAATAAAGACAGCAGTTGTACTTGTAATAAAGACAGCAGTTGTACTTGTAATAAAGACAACAGTTGTACTTGTAATAAAGACAGCAGTTGTACTTGTAATAAAGACAACAGTTGTACTTGTAATAAAGACAACAGTTGTACTTGTAATAAAGACAGCAGTTGGACTTGTAATAAAGACAGCAGTTGTACTTGTAATAAAGACAACAGTTGTACTTGTAATAAAGACAGCAGTTGTACTTGTAATAAAGACAACAGTTGTACTTGTAATAAAGACAACAGTTGTACTTGTAATAAAGACAGCAGTTGTACTTGTAATAAAGACAGCAGTTGTACTTGTAATAAAGACAGCAGTTGTACTTGTAATAAAGACAGCAGTTGTACTTGTAATAAAGACAGCAGTTGTACTTGTAATAAAGACAGCAGTTGTACTTGTAATAAAGACAGCAGTTGTACTTGTAATAAAGACAGCAGTTGTACTTGTAATAAAGACAGCAGTTGTACTTGTAATAAAGACAACAGTTGTACTTGTAATAAAGACAGCAGTTGGACTTGTAATAAAGACAGCAGTTGTACTTGTAATAAAGACAGCAGTTGTACTTGTAATAAAGACAGCAGTTGTACTTGTAATAAAGACAACAGTTGTACTTGTAATAAAGACAGCAGTTGTACTTGTAATAAAGACAACAGTTGTACTTGTAATAAAGACAGCAGTTGGACTTGTAATAAAGACAGCAGTTGTACTTGTAATAAAGACAACAGTTGTACTTGTAATAAAGACAGCAGTTGGACTTGTAATAAAGACAGCAGTTGTACTTGTAATAAAGACAGCAGTTGTACTTGTAATAAAGACAACAGTTGTACTTGTAATAAAGACAGCAGTTGGACTTGTAATAAAGACAGCAGTTGGACTTGTAATAAAGACAGCAGTTGTACTTGTAATAAAGACAACAGTTGTACTTGTAATAAAGACAGCAGTTGGACTTGTAATAAAGACAGCAGTTGTACTTGTAATAAAGACAGCAGTTGTACTTGTAATAAAGACAGCAGTTGTACTTGTAATAAAGACAACAGTTGTACTTGTAATAAAGACAGCAGTTGTACTTGTAATAAAGACAACAGTTGTACTTGTAATAAAGACAGCAGTTGGACTTGTAATAAAGACAGCAGTTGGACTTGTAATAAAGACAACAGTTGTACTTGTAATAAAGACAGCAGTTGGACTTGTAATAAAGACAGCAGTTGGACTTGTAATAAAGACAGCAGTTGTACTTGTAATAAAGACAACAGTTGTACTTGTAATAAAGACAGCAGTTGACTTGTAATAAAGACAGCAGTTGTACTTGTAATAAAGACAGCAGTTGTACTTGTAATAAAGACAACAGTTGTACTTGTAATAAAGACAGCAGTTGGACTTGTAATAAAGACAGCAGTTGTACTTGTAATAAAGACAGCAGTTGTACTTGTAATAAAGACAGCAGTTGTACTTGTAATAAAGACAGCAATTGTACTTGTAATAAAGACAGCAGTTGTACTTGTATAAGACAGCAGTTGTACTGTAATAAAGACAGCAGTTGTACTTGTAATAAAGACAGCAGTTGTACTTGTAATAAAGACAGCAGTTGTACTTGTAATAAAGACAGCAGTTGTACTTGTAATAAAGACAACAGTTGTACTTGTAATAAAGACAGCAGTTGTACTTGTAATAAAGACAGCAGTAGTACTTGTAATAAAGACAGCAGTTGTACTTGTAATAAAGACAGCAGTTGTACTTGTAATAAAGACAACAGTTGTACTTGTAATAAAAACAGCAGTTGGACTTGTAATAAAGACAGCAGTTGGACTTGTAATAAAGACAGCAGTTGGACTTGTAATAAAGACAGCAGTTGGACTTGTAATAAAGACAGCAGTTGTACTTGTAATAAAGACAGCAGTTGTACTTGTAATAAAGACAGCAATTGTACTTGTAATAAAGACAGCAGTTGTACTTGTAATAAAGACAGCAGTTGTACTTGTAATAAAGACAGCAGTTGTACTTGTAATAAAGACAGCAGTTGTACTTGTAATAAAGACAGCAGTTGTACTTGTAATAAAGACAGCAGTTGTACTTGTAATAAAGACAGCAGTTGTACTTGTAATAAAGACAGCAGTTGTACTTGTAATAAAGACAGCAGTTGTACTTGTAATAAAGACAGCAGTTGTACTTGTAATAAAGACAGCAGTTGTACTTGTAATAAAGACAGCAGTAGTACTTGTAATAAAGACAGCAGTTGTACTTGTAATAAAGACAGCAGTTGTACTTGTAATAAAGACAGCAGTTGTACTTGTAATATAGGCACTAACTACTAACCGCTCCGGCAGGGTTTCTCCGCAACTTCCACAAGCAGAGTGCGGAGAACACCACCTTCTCCTACAGCTACGACTACAGGTCTGTCTTGCATTACGGCAAAAGCTTCTTCAGGTGAGTCATGTTCCCACCAAAAATCTCTTGATCATCATAATAGATAATCAATAGGGAGTTTTAAAAGGAGGCTAGACAATTCCATGGACGAGGATGAAAGGTGGAAGTAGGTAGTGTCAAGTAACACGAACTATCATATGTAGGTCTCGCGGCCTCTTGTAGCCTCCTTATTTTCTTATGCTCTTGTGTTCTTATAATCTTTGAAGGAAGTAGACAATATTATCAGGAGTATTAGGTTCTTTTTGTTATTCAAGTACAAGCACATTATGTATTTGCATAGTGTACAGGGACAGATGAATGTGGACGTACAGTAAACCCTCTCATATTCGGACTAATTGGGCCAAGGAGTGGTCCGAGTAATGCAAGGATCCGAATAATGGGGAGATTATATATGGGGGGATATGTAAAAAAAAATAATAATAGTAATAATTTCTAGGTGTAGTATAGTATATAGCTAGGAAATTTCGACCCCTAAAAAAAGAAAAATAATAATAATAATAATTCTAGGTGTATATATTATAGCTAGGAAATTTCGACCCTAAAAAAATAAAGAAAAAAAAAAGAAAAAAAAAAGAGGAGGTCCGAATAATGTCAAAGTCTGAATGATGAGAGTCCGAATACGAGAGGTTTTACTGTATTTTGAAGGGGAAATAAGTTAGCAGGTTCTATTTACCGGAGAAATATAATCCATACGGTAATGTATTCCTTGGAACTTCTACAGTATTATACACAGTGATTAAGGTTTAGTAACTTAACAGAAGCTAGAATTTAGATATACTGGACAGTTTATAGAGTCATTTAACATCCTGTTGGAGAGAGTGTAAAGAGACAGATGTTTAGTTTAAAATGAAAAATAAATCAGCAGGCTTTCCGAATTTGTTTCCTACGGTAATATAATCAATTCTGCTATCTTTTACTTTGAAATACCTCTATATTATTATACGTAAATCACATTGAAGGGCTTAACACATGTTAGAATTAAGATTAACTGGTCTGTCTGGAGTCTTCTGACATATTGTTGAAGAGATTTGTCTTCCTGCACTGTTACACTATCAAGCACAGGCCCGTTATTCCTACATCGTGACAATCATCCATGGAGGGTGGAGAGACAGGCCAGCAATGTCATAGTTCATAGGACTTATTAATAACAAGCAAATACCATGATTTAGGATTCACAGGTAGTTTTGATTCCTAATAAGTCTTTCACACCCTAATAGTTTTCACAGTCAGTCATAATCCCTTGCACCAATGTGGGTTCCCAGTGGCACACCCAGGAGGGGACCAAGGGCGCCATGGCCTCCCCCCGAAATTTCTTCATTGTTAGAAATCAGAATATACTAAGTCAGCTAAAAAAAAATATTACAGGTTCTAGCGATGTACAGCTAAGTATTAATTATCCGACCTTGGGGGGACCGAAGGTAGGTCGGATAATTGGAATAGTCGGATGTTCGGATATCACAGTAACCATAAACGTAAGGACAAAATGGTATAGAACATAAAAGATGCAGCTCTTGAAGGCCGATCCAGTAGTATACGCGAAAGTAAAATTCATGCATAAACAAAGCCACAAATCAATGTTTTCTAAAAACTAAAAAAAACTAAGTAAAATAAATGGCCAAAACAAGACACAATGTGGTGGTGAAAAAAGTCGGTTGTTTGGACAAGTCGGATGTTTGGAGGTCGGATGTTGGGAATTTGGCTGTACCCGCGTCACCTGCCCGTGTACACCTATACCTTGATTTGGTGGCACTTATGCTTCACGTAATGCCTTGGACAAGCCTCTAACACTACCAAACCTATTGTTTCAGTAGCAGAAATAAGAAATAAGGCCTGGAAAGGGAATCAGCTGATGGCTGAAAAATTTACCATCCAGGGGCTAGCGAGAAATTTGGTGGCTTTACTATACTGGGTGGCGAAAAAAAAATTGGTCCCTCCCCCCAAAAAAAATTATTCCTGGGTGTGCCCCTCTGGGTTCCTATGTCTGTAACAACCTCTTTTGTAACAGTCTAAAGTGACAATATTGCAAAAATAAAGGAGCTTCAAATCTCTTCTTTGATATCTAGCTCTTTTATAAATCTTTCCTAATGGTGCCATTCACGCTTTAGTACTGAAGCTCATTCCCTCATGTCTATATATTGTGTTTTTGTTGTTTTTCCTGTATGCCTTCGGGTGAGAATACAATTACAGTAGTAGTAGTAGTAGTAGTAGTAGTAGTAGTAGTATTCCTTCCCTGCACATAAACACATAAACATTCCCTGCACCTCCAGGGATAAACCTCCGGAGGGTTCTTCGTGTGGGCTCGTGGAACGTTCTGAGTCTCTCAGACGATCATTGACTAACTAAAGTTTTACATACCTTGGTAGCGCAGTCCATAATGACGGCGGGTCACGTCAAGAAGTCTCACGGCGGATTGGCATAGCCCACGGTGTTATGGACTCGCTCAGCAGGAGTATTTGGCGTTGTCGGTACCTGTGCAGGAGGACAAAGATCCAGATCTTCAAGTCGCTTGTGATCCTGTCTTTCTCTATGGTTATGAGACATGGACACTAAATAGTGACTTGAAGAGGCGAATCGATGCCTTTGATAATAAGTGTCATCGCAGAATCATGGGGTATCGCTGGGATGATTACGTGTCAAATCAGCGATTGCACCATGAGACTGAATCGAGGCCTATTACCTGCATAGTCCGTCAGTGCCAACTTCGGCTATATGGGCATGTGGCACGCTACCCTGAAACCGATCCTTCCCATCAGGTTGTATCTGTAAGAGACAATCCGGCACTGGAGGCCAAGGGGGTGCCCACAAGGCTCGTGGCTGGGGCAAGTTGATGTTTCTTGTCGAGAGCTGCTTGTTATCGGAAAGGAGCCTGCATGGGGACTCACGCGTGGTGACCCCCGGGAGTGGCGTCGTAGGGTGGGCGAGGCGACGCGCCCCCGGCGTATGCCCCCAATGATTGATTGATTCCCTGCACAGCTTTATCAAGGGCCTGCCGACCATCGTGCCCAAGGTGGAGGGTGCCAAGATAGGACAGCGCGTCATGCTGAGCAAGCTGGACTGCCTCAAGCTTAACGACGTCTACGGCTGCCTCGACGATCCCTTCGACAGAGAAAAGTACACCGCCTTTTGCACGTTTTTAGGTTTTTGATCTTTAGTGTTATTTGTTATTTTAGGGCTATTTATGTTGAGGATGTTTTTTTTCATGGAATTTTGTGACATATCAAAAAGATAAAAAACAATTCTTTGAACCAGTGTTTTTGCAATCCTTTGTTTCTATTGCAGGTCTTTATATCAAGTATAGGAAATAGCCAGTGGCCACTATGTAGGAGTGTAGGAGTGTAAAGAATGAGCAGCAGCAGCAGCAGCAGCAGTGTTTTGGCAGAATGGTAAGTGAGAACACAAATGTGATATACTGTATATGTCTGTAGTTTGTTTGTTTTTGTAGTTTGTGTGTAGTTTGTAGCAGGGCCAAAGGCGGCGCCCTTCTGTTATGCATTACCACGCGTCCACGGCAACACTCAAACTCATCATTCCACTCGGCAAAACAGTAGAAAACAGAAGCCTTATGTCTTCTGTCCTGATACTTTGTCATGTCTGTTCTCTATTACTTTTTAGGCCTCATCTCACACCTTGTAATATCAAAACATTCTCATCGTAACCATTATATTCACCAGACAAGTAGGAATTACTCGTTTATTCAAAGTACAATAACTATACCTCAACACCTTCACAGAAATAAAAAAAATATATAAAGACTGACGAAGGAAGATAGTAGTTTTTTGTATTTATTTATTTTTTTTGATATTTTTTTTATTGAAGCTTACAAACGCTATAGGCTCCAACATATATATTAAAAAAGAAAGTAACCGTAGCACATGCGTCCTCATCAGGGGCGTATCTAGGCAAAGAAGCACCCAGGGCAAGCACTGGAATTGCGCCCCTGGTGGTGGGGTGGGGGGCGAGCGAAGCGATCCTCTGCAGCTGGGATGTCTGAGAAATGTTCAAAATATGAGCAATTCTTGGAGCATTTTGAAGCCACATTCAAAGCTATATATAGGTAATTAATTTGATTTGATGCCTCCCTTTTGATTAAGAACATTTTCGAAATATGAGCAATTCTATATATAGGAGCGTTTTGAAGCCACATTCAAAGCTATATTTGGTAATTAATTAGATCTGGCGAGGAAGATTATGCGCCCCCCTTCAAGAGGCGCGCAGGGCACGAGCCATGCCTGCCACCCTAGATATGCCACTGGTCCTCATGCAGGCGCCGGGGTTGTGCCAGTGTTTTCTATTCCCTCTAGTCCAGCGGTTCTTATCCTGGCGGGGGGCGCGGCCCCTTAGGGGAGCGTGGGTAATTACCTAGGAGGGTGTGAACCAAGAGAGAAAAGGAAGAATTGGCAAGTATTTAACTTGAAGCTCGGCGATCGCTTTAACATGAAGCTCGCTCGCGAGGGTGAGCGAAGAAAGTGTGGGTGAAAAACTCTACGGTGACGTCTTGCCGCATTTCACTAACTATGTAGACTTTTATACAATATTTTTTTTTTTATTCTTATTGCTATTATTATCATTATTATCGTTATCATTATAATTTTTATCATAATTATTATTACTATTATTATTTTTTCAAATTACCCTTATTACTATTATCTTATAAGTATAGCGGGAGCGAGATTCTCATCGCTCCCCTTGCCGTCTTGGGGGAGGGGGAGACCAGCCTTGCATCCTACAGTCAGGGTCTTCCCCCCCCACCCACGCTGACGCTAGGCTGCCACATAGTCGCACACACAAGCAGGAATTACGCGTGACCAAACACGCCACAATACCTCCTCCTCGTAACAATGCTAATGTGGAAACCCAAGACTTCAAATGAAACCACTTTGATAAGCTTTATATTCCTTCTGAGTTATTAGACTTGCATAACACACGACTGACCTGGAAAGCGTGACTGATAGGAACCATACACTCATTTTAATTTACACTTATTATTGGACTCGGTCGTCAGGTAGTTAGTGCGGAGTCAATAGGGAGTTTTAAAAGCAAACTGGATAAATTCATGGATGGGGATGCAAGGTGGATGTAGGTAGTGTTAAGTACCAGGAACTACCACGTGTAGGCCTATAGGTCTCGTGGCCTCTTGTAGCTTTCTTATTTTCTTATGTCCTTATGTTCGTATTTAGGAACTATGTAATGAGAGGAGTGAAGGGAGATGGAGAGGAGAGGGCCGCTAGGGTAGGTGTCACTTATCTGCACAACGGGACCCCTGCCACGGACGCCTCGCTCAAAGGGCGACACGCCTAAGAAGTTATTGTCCAGCCGTTTTCATCATTCCTATTTATGCAGTCCAAATCAATCTAATCTAACAACTGTTTCCTTTTGCTCCTAACGTTTCTATACGATTCAAAACTCTAAATTGCTCTAAACTTCTCTTATTTCAAGCAGACAACCTGCACAAGTTGCGACCCTCCCGAACAGAGCAGTCCAGTCACGGCGTCTGAGGCGTCATTGCCAGAGACTTCTGGAAACTTGTGCTTGGGGCATCTTCGGAGGTCTGATATATGGCGATGTGGCAGATGTATACATCCCGTGTTTGCGCGTTTTCCTGTGCTTCCGGACTTAGCACCCTTTGCCTTTTCTTATACACTGTGTGAAACAATAGATGCAGTGCGAGAGAGGAGTGCAAGCCAAAATGATACAGGGCATGCGTAACTTAGCCTCTAAACAGCGCTCGCGCTCCAAGTCTGCACACTAACGTCGCCGTGTGGTTGAATAGGTGCTAGATCTCGGATCGACTTTCTTAGCCGTGCCCATGCAGGATGCAAGTATGTGCCGTGTCGCACAAAAAATATTTCCAGAACACCCAAAACTCCCAAGTACTACATTTTTTCTCAGAGTCTCCGTGTGTCTGTGTCGGGCGGGGCTGGGAGGCTCACTCCTGTGACGTCGCCAGCAAGTTTCGCGCCACGGCTGGAATGTGGCTGTTGTTTTTCCCGCGCTTTTTACAAAAGTCATGTTTTTAGGGAAATAAGGCGTGAAAATGAATAATTTTTTGTGAATTAGGTATTTTGAATGACTATTCAACATAATTATGCAAAGAAAAAATGGGTCTGGACGATTACTTTAACAGACGCAGCTTATTATAGGGGCAGCGTTTTTATTTCATTCAATTTTATTTACATACATTCCTACATCAAACTCTAACCTCTAACAACTGCTTATAACCCTTTCTCTAACTTTCTACGACTTCAAAACCTCTAAAGATTGCTTATAAACTTTTCTCTTAACTTTCTAAGAGCACAAAACCTCTTGCAAAGTTGCGCACCTTCTTCCCGGATACACGCAAGACAGTCACGGCGTCTGAGTGCGTCATTACAGAGGCTTCCTGTGACACTTGGCTGCTCTGATCTGCATCTTCAGGAGAGAGAGAGAGAGAGAGAGAGATAATAAGTCAGTGTTTCCTGCGATTTATCCTTGCATTCCGTCTCAACCTTCCGTCTCTTTTCTTATACACTTGTAAAACACAAATAAGAATCAGTGCAGAGAAGGATGACCAAAATGATACAGGGGATGCGTAACTTTACCTATGAGAGGAGATTGACGCTATTAAATTCACACTCACTCGAGAAGCGTAGAATAAGGGGTGATCTGATCGAAGTTTTTAAGTGGTTAAAGGGATACAATAAAGGATATGTACGGAAAAATAAAAAGGGCAAATAATTGTGACCTACCGTAAATAACAGTAAAGTCGCCACCTGCAATAATGTCGCCAGGCGCCATATATTACGAATTATAGCATAACTACTGATTTTTATGTGCCACTGAAGATGATACACAGTAGTTTACATCATGACTGTATAATATTAATCTACCCTGTTTCAGCGTTGTTTTATGCTTTGTATCTGCGAGTATATACGGTTTCAAATTACACTACGCGGTTTTTTTTCGGGCGACGACGACAGCGGTACGACACTCAGTAAATAAACTCTAGATGGCGACTTTATTGTTGGTAGCCATTTTGTAGATATTTTTGTCATTTGTTCATTTATAGCCATAATATGACACAGATGAAGAACACAAATGACACAGACTCTCCAGATAGCCCCTTCTAACTTTCTTGAAATCATGGATGTGGAAATGTAAGTATTAACGCCACCACACGTCTGTAAACAGGAAAAAAAGTTGTCCTGGCGACTTAACTGTTATCTACGGTACATGAATTTTTTTATTGTAAGGGGAGAGTGTGCGCGTGTATGAACAATTAGAGGTATTGTTAGTGAGTCAGTTTACTTTAAATAGTATCAGCAGTTACAAGACAGGGAGAGAGAGAGAAGGGTACAGGAATGAAAGTGAAAAGGTTAGGAGGGAAATACGGTGCGCGCTGAATGAAGCAGGCAGGCAGGCAGCGGGCAAGAGGAGGGAGGGAGGGAGGGACGGGATGGAGGTGATGGGAGAGGACAACACGGCGTCAGCAACAAGTGATCTTCCTCTGCCAACGATTCTACAAAGTCACAGCGCTTCCTTATTTAACCCCATTTCACCCACATTGCTCCTCTAAGCTTAACGCAACACAATAAGACGTAATACTAATAGCAGTATCAATAACTTTAGAAGTAATAGTGCTGTAATACAAGAGGAATAATGAGGAGTGTTTACATCTCTCGGGAATCGTTCTAGCACGGAGAGGTCATCGCAGTGTTGCCATATACAGTTCCTTAGCGTTACAATCTCAGCAAGGTTACACGTATAGGATATAGGCCACACACACACACTTGTATATGCGTCTCGTGTGCTCCCAGATGTCATTTTCATACCAATATGGCGTAATAGAAAGGGCAAGAGTGGTATGTAGGAAATTAACGAAGCGGTGAGTGAGTTGCCAGCGAGACCACGAGAGAGGCGACAGGAATGAAGTTTAGTTTGAGGCGGGAGCGCAGGAGGTGAGGGACTGAAATCGCGCTCTCTGGAACACGTTATCTGGTGCCCCTCCTCCAGTCCTGAACCCACCGACCATCTCACGACATATGGGAACAGCCTGCCTTCAGTAACTGGCCGCCACACTCATAGACACAGATGGAACAGACGATAAAGAGTGTGATGTTA
>JACEEZ010026208.1:0-15000 GCA_016584305.1 Chionoecetes opilio | reverse complement strand
CTGGGGGCTGTTTCCATGGGGTCAGTCTGGGGTCCTTTCTTTTGCAAATTTCCCTTTTTTAAAGGGAAACCATGAACAAAAGTGGGGGGGGCCCCTAAGGGGGGGTCCCGGGCTTTTTAAAAAACCAAATTTTATTAAAAAAAACGAATGTGGGACGACACTTTTTACTTTTTAAAAATCCCAAAACAAAATTCCTTATTTTAAAACTACTTTAACTTCAGCACCCAAACATTAAGTTCACATATAAAATTTAAAAACCAGTTATCCTCCCTTTTTTGGGAAAATCCTAGTACTCGTAAAAATAATTATCTTCCCCACCTAAGTCTTTTAAAAAAACTTATTTTCACTGTTGGAATCAATATGTTTAACCCAAACCTTTTTTAAAATCAATACTTTTAAGACCTCTACACAGATGCTATATTTTTCCTTCTAATTTTTTGGGTTGATAATGAAAAAATTCCTTACAATTTTTTCCCAAAAAATAATGGCTCCCCCCTAAAATTTAAATTTGAAAAAAACTATCCCCAAAAATTCCAAAAGAGAACCCCCCCCAAGTCGAACCCCCCCCAAACCCCCACTTTGGGACACACCTATAAAACTTCCTTTTAGGCCATCTCAGTTACACCATTCGCAAAAAACCCAATAAATTATTTAATTTAAACCCTTCCAACAAAAAATTTTAAAATTTTTTTTTTACTAACCCTTTTTCCCTTTAAAAAACCAACATTTCAAATGTAAAGACACTATAACCAAAAGCTCTTACCCTTAAAAAAATTAAATTTACGAATTCAAAGGGTTTAGGGGTAACGCTAGATACGTCGGCGAGAAAAAAAGGGAATTTAAAACCCTTAGGCTTTCTGAGTTTAAAGGGGGTTTCTGCACGTACTGGCGACCCTTTTCTTAAACCTTCGTAATTTTGCAATCCGTCACACCCCTTTGTTTTTAGTTTAAACCCTTTTTTCTATAAATTTGAGTTTAGTATCCTACCCAAGGCACATACCCTATGACACTAAATTATTAAAAATCCATACACACAAGCATTTGCCCCCCTGATCTTAAAAACCCAAAGTCATTTCCCTCCCAATACTATATCAAATGATTATCACACTTTTTCGTTTTGTCCGGGACTCTCTTTTCCTCGCCCAACGGCCGAATTGGTCCCCTGTAAAACTATTTTTCATTCAGTCCCCCTCCCAACCGGGCCCAGCATACAAAAAAAAGGGTTGTTAAGGAAAAATTTGTTTTTTTATTTATTTTTTTATTTTTTTTTAGATAAATAGGATTTTTTTTTTTTTTTAAAAAAAATTCTTTAGATGTTCGCTTTTTAGCATTATAGTATATTAATTTTTTTTTAACTATTTAGCCTGATGATGCCAAGTGTCTTTTGGCGAAACGTTGCGCATAAACAACCCAAGAATGACGAGTGTCTTTGTCACCCTGAAATGTCAAGAATATATATATATATATATATATATATATATATATATATATATATAGATATATATATATATATATATATATTATATATATATATATATATATATATATATAGATATTATATAAATATATATAATATATATATATATATATATATATAATATATATATATATATATATATATATATATATATATATATATATATATATATATATAATATTATCCGACGGGGTGAGCCGATCTAGATTGGCTCACCCCCTTTTCTTTATTCTCTTACTATCTTCTTTATAGGGACTGGGCACAAAGCGGGCTTTTTGTTCCTTTTTTTTGTGCCCTTGGCCAGTTCTTGTAATGTATGAAAAAGAAGACAAAGAGCCTGTGCGTGTGTGTGTCACTATGTGGTGGTGTGTGCGTGTGTGTGTGTGTGTGTGTGTGTGGGTCGTGTGTGTGTGGTGTGTGTGTGTGTGTGTGTGTGTGTATGTGTGTATATGTGTGTATATATATATAATATATATATATATATATATATATATATATATATATATATATATATATATATATATATATATAATATATATATAAACACACACACACACATACACACACACACGCGCACACACACACACACGCACACGCACACGCACACGCACACACAGACACACACCACACACACACACACACACACACACACACACACACACATAGTGACACGCACAGGCTCTTTTGTCTTCTTTTTCATACATTACAAAGAACTGGCCAAGGGCACAAAAAAAAAAAGTAACAAAAAGCCCGCTCTGTGCCCAGTCCCTATAAAGAAGATTGTAAGAGAATAAAGAAAAGGGGGTGGGCCAATTTAGATCGGCAGGTGTCTTGTCACTCCTCTCTTGAAAAGATTTAAGTCGTAGGTAGGTGGGAAAATATAAACAGGAAGAGAGTTCCAGATTTTACCAGTGAAAGGGATGAAAGAGTAAAGATACTGATTAACTCTTGCATAAGGAATATGGACAAAATAAGGATGAGAATGAGTAGAAAGTCTTGTGCAGCGAGGCCGCGGGAGGGGAAGAGGCATGAAGGTAACAAGTTCAGAAGAACAGTGAGCATGAAAATAGCGTTAGAAGATAGCAAGAAAAGCAACATTGCTGCGGTGTTTTTAAAGATTAAAGACGTCGTCAGAGGAGGGAGTTAATGAGGAAAAGCTTTTGGATAAAACCCTGTTTGGAAGCTTATGAGCTTCCCCTAGATATTTTTTTCAAGGTTGAGTTTATTCACACATTTTTCACTTAATCTTCCTTTTTTTCCTTCACTATCCTTTTATTTCCCCTTTCTTTTTAGGTTTTAGTTCTCTCCAATGCATCATCCTTTAAGAAGCAGAACATTTTTTTATTTAAGGGCATTTCCCAGTATGTTTAATTCATAAATAAAAGCTTGCAGGAAAAGTCATTGCCTCACCGCCGCCAGTAGTGCGGAAAAAAAATTTGGTTTTGGGAGGTGGGTGAACTTTTAATTAAGTGAGGATATCTGTATAAATGTAAATGGTGATGATTTCCCCAAAAAAGAAGGAGAGAGAGAGAGAAGAGAGAGGAGAGGGGGGGGAGAAGAAGAAGAGAGAGAGAGAGAGGGAGAGAGAGAGGGGAGAGAGAGAGAGAGGAGAGAAGAGGAAGAGAGAGAAAAAAGGAAAGGGGGAGAGCAAAGGGGAAAAGGGAAAATTGAGAGAGAGAGAAAAGAGAGAGGGGGAGTTTTGGGAGAGGGGGAGAGAAGGAGAGGAAAAAGGATGAGAGAAAAGAGAGAGAGGAGAGAGAGAGGAGAGAGAGAAAAGGGAAAGGAGAGGGATGGAGAGGGGAGAGAGGAGGAAGAAAGAATGTATGGATTTGATTTTTTAAGGGACCAAGTTTTTTTTTTTCTTTGATTTTTTTAAAATCTTTGAGGCAGAAGAAAAAAAAAAAAAAATCAAAAGGCCACGTCGACATGCCCATAAAAAACAAAATTATTTTGCAAAAAAAGTTTTGGGGGGTTTTTAATATGCCCAAAGGGATCTGAATCCCCTTTTTTTTTTCATTTTTGGGTTAGGGGTAATGTATATAAAAAATTACCCGGGCCGTTTTATTTTTACGTTTACGCCTTTATATCAGTTGTAAAAAGGGTTGATAAGGATATAGATATGAATTACAATGAAGATACACAATAATTTTGGGGTAATATAATTTCCTTATAAAAAAATTTTGCGGCGTGTACACAGGGCCCATGCTGTGTAATTTTATTTCGTTAGTTCATGAAGAACCCAATTTTAATTTACTGGGTAACAAAAATATTTTATAAACAAAATTGGGAAAAAAAATTATACTCTTCCTTTTTTTTTACTCATTTCGCGGTCACGCACTCATATTAAAAATAGTTCTACGCAAAGATCGGGTTTTTATATGGTCATGCGAATATTTTTATGAGGTTTCCCAGTGTCGAAAAGAATAGCGGGAGGAAAAGCCTTTTAAAATTTTATGACGAGTTAAACCCCTCAGCTGCACCAATACTAAAGGGGAAAATTAATTCGGCTTGCCTCCAAAAGTTTTGAGTAAAATTTAAATTTACCCCCACCCCTTTGTTCCTAAATATTTTCTCTATCCTTTTTTTTATCCCTTTGAGGGGACCCTCTTCTTCCGCAGCGAGTAATCCACACATAAATAATTCATACGGGTTTATACTTTAAACCCATATTAATATATATATAAAATATAATTTTAATTTTAATATATTTTTATATTAATATATATAATTAAAAATATAAAATATATTTTATAATTTATATAAATTTTTATATATAAAATATATTTTATATATATTAATAATATTATATATATTATATATTATATTATTATATTTTATTATTTTATATATGAAATTATTAATTTTAATAAAATACTATATATATATAAATATATTTTACATACATATATTTTATATTATATTTTAATTTTTACTTTATTTATATATTTTTATTTTAATACATTATATTTTATATATAAAATATTTATTTATATATACACACATATATATTTTAATAAAATTTTATAAAATTTTTAATATTAAAATTATTTTAATTACACATAATATATATATATTTTAAATTTTTTATATTTTTAATTTTTATCATAAAATATATATTACATTATAATATATATATATAATATATATTTTATATATTATATTTTTAAAATTATATAAATATCATATAAAATTAATATATAAAATAAGTAATATTAACATTTTATAATATATATATATATTTTATATATATATATTTTTATATTTTAAAATTTTATAATATAAAATTATAAAAATTTTTTATTTAAAAATATTTTTTTAAAAATTACTTTATATATATATATATATATATTTTATATATATATATATATATATTAAAAACCCCTAATATTATATATACATATATATTATTTATATATACTTTATATTTTAAATTTTATTTTCCAAAATAAAATTTTAAAAATATATATTTATATATAAAACATATAAAATTATATATACTTTAAAAATATACATATATTTATATAAAAATATAATATATATATATAAAATATTATATATTTTATATGGGTTTTAAATAAAGGATTGATGGCCCCTTGTAGCAAGGGGGAAATAAGTTTAAAAAAAATTACACTATTTTTGGCCAGCGTAGTGGGGGACCGAAAAGACGCAATCAGAGACAAAAATTGCAGCCCATTTCCCTTTTTGGAGATTTTTCGAGCCACCTGAGAGGGAATGGGTTTGCTTTTTTCCCCCCCAGGGGTCTTGTCCATGCAAATCAAAATAAGGGTTGCCATTTCACCCCCCCGGTGCGAGTTTGGAGCCATTTTACCGATTTTTTTGGGTTTTAATCCCGGACCCACACACCCCCAACCCCCATCCCCTCGTAAAAAGGGACATTAACCCCCAGTTGGGTTGCGTGGTAGTAGTGTGTGTGTGTGCGTGTGCGTGTGTGTGTCCCGTGTGCGTGGGGCGTTGCTTTGGGGTGCTTGTGGTGGCGTGTCCCGTGTGTGTGTGTGTGGGTGTGTGTGTGTTTAACCCTTTAAAAATTTTTTTGCCCAAATCTAAGACCTAGAGTTGAAAAAGGGGTTGGGGTTTGGTTTCTGTCCCCTTAAATTTAAGGGCATCGTAATACCCCCTGCTGTGGAGAAGGATATGGAAAGGGAAATTTTAGGATTGTGATTTTTTTTTTTTTTGGGACTGAAGACTGGAAAAATTTTTGTGAAGTGAAAAAAACTCCCACTAGCCCGGGGCAGCGAGAAAAAACCAGGGTGCCTAATGAGCCCGTTGTTTGCGGGGGGGATTTGGGGGTGAGGGGGAAGGGGGAAGGGAATGATGAATCGGGGTAGCTGATTTTTATATTACATGATTTTTTTTAAAATCAGTCAGGTTGTTTTTCTTTGGGGAGGGTTTTCCCATCGCGCTGCCCGCCAAAGTTATAACGCTGCCCCCTGTTTGCATTTTTTTGCATGTACAAAAATTTTGCTGTTTTAAAAAAAATAATGGTGCCCGGGCCCTTTTTTTCCCAATTTAAAATTTTTAGAACTTTAAAACATTATGTTATCCGCCCTTTGGTTGTTTGCACTTTGTATGACGGGTTGGGTCTATTTTTCAAGAATGCTCATCGTTTCCCCGGGTTTAGGGGGTTTTGCCGATCGTCGGAAACCTCAGGGTTTGGGATATACGGGAATTGTCGCCCAAAATGCCGGGCTTGTGGAGTTTTTGCGCAGACTTACCAAACAAAAAGCGAGCCCAAAGGGCGGCACGTTTTTGGGACTTTTTTTACACAGATCTAATTCCTTCTAAAACCCCTAATTTACCCTTTTTCCCTTTAAAAAAAATTAGTTTTTTTAGTGTTGCGGCTTTGTTGTAAAAAAAACGGGCCTAAAGTGATGTTTTGTGAGTACATTTGAACGCCCCGCCACCAGGGGGAAAATTTGGGGACCACACCACCAACCCCCGGGCAGTATTTTGGTGGTCGTCACGGCCCCCTTTCACCAGTTATCAACCATAAAAGGCCTCTTACCCCTTAAATTTGCCCTTTGGGAATATGACTATGTGCTTTCACGATGTATGTATGTTACTCTCAGTTATTTTAAAAAAATCCCCTGTAATGGCGGGGAAAAAAATATGAGGGAAAAAATAAGGGCAGAGAGTAGGGCATGGACAGCACAAAAAGGGCCGAGTTACACAGTGTTTTTTGGGGTATGTCGCCACCCCCCCCCCGGGGAAAACGGTTTCGAAAAAAAATTTTTGAATTTTAGCCCTTTTTTGAATGTTTTTCCTGCAAGAACAAATTACTAAAAACCCCCCGTATCCGGTTTTCAAAAAAAAATTTAAAATTATGGATATTTTTTTTAAGGGAAAAATTGGATTGCAATAAAGTATGAAAAAACCTATTTTTATGTGGGGAATTATGAAGTGAAAATGAGTTTCCCTATTTGGATAAAATAGGGTTTTTAGTCCCCCTTTCACGGGTAAGGCCAGCAAATTGGCGATAGCTCAACACGTGAGGATTCACAGATGGTATTATCAGAATACGGTAAAGTAAATTTATAAGAAAGGGAAAGGGGCAGGGCCCATATTTTCCCTTTTGGCCTCTTCTACCGAAAAGAAGGTAAATAAACTTAGGAAAAGGGTTCGTGGGGGGTATTTGCCGCGATGAAAAAAAAAAAAATTTTTGGTAAAGACCCAAAACACGTTTTTGGAAAAAACCCCTAAATTACTCTGGGGTGTTCCTTATGCCCCTTTTGATTATCACTTTTTGTTTTCCCTTTCCCATTCTCCCTCTTTTTATTTCCCTTTCTTTTCCGCTGTCTACGGTAAAACTGGGTAAATGAAAAGCGAGGATAGAAGGAGGCCGAAGGGGAAATGGACTGCTTTTACTTTTTCTGAGTCCATTTTATAATAGGGTTCGCCGGAGGGTTGAGGAGAAACCTGACATATCCTTTGTATAGGGGGGGGCCCAAAAGGGAAACGTGGGTTTTTTATGAATATTTTAAAATCTATCCTTTCCCCCTTTGGGATCAAAGTCTTTAGCTGGGGAGCTAAGAATGGTTTTTTATTTTGATTTTTCGGGAATCATTTTTCTGGGGGGAAACAGGGAGCATAGATGTCGGGTTTTATATTATGATCCCTTTTAAAATTTTTTATTGTTTGGTATCAGTCAAGTTATTGCAAAAGTTTGCCCGGAAGGAAATTTTAGTGGTACTCGTGCATTAGGGTGGGTAGTAGAGAGAGGAACAATAAGGTTTTTTGAAGAAATTTTTGGGTACAAGCAATAAAAATTTGAGGGGGTTCTTAAATACAAAAAAAAAATTGTCATCTCATCCCCACTAGACCAGCCCGCCAAGGGATGGAAACCCTTGGGAAATTTTTGGGGAAAAAATTGTTTTCCCGCGGATTTTGATCACTGAGTGTGCCAATTTTATAGAATTTCCCTCGGGTGCAATTAGGGCCCCCCTTTTAGCATTTTGAGGAAAAACAAGATGGCGGCCCAAATAAATAAACACCAAAAGTATAATGGTTTTTATATCGATAATTTCCTTAAAAATTTGAATTATAAAAGTTTATTTGGTTTTCTAACTTTGGTTTTTTTTGGTCAAAAAGGTTTTCCAATTAAAAAACCCAATGAAATTACCCAAAAGACAAATTTTTTTTTTTTTACGGGCTGAAAAATAGAAGGTTGTTTAAACTAAATTTAAACATAAAAAAAAATTTGATTAAAACCCCTTCCCCAATTTGACTGGGAAAAGTACAATAAAAAAAATTTCTGAAACCCAATCTAAGAGGGCCCCAAAAATGGGTGCGTTTTACATTAAATATTTACAGAGAAAATTTTTAAAACTATATATCCACTTTTAAATTTTATGGGAAACCAAGGGGAAAAAGCTAATTATTTTCCCCTAGAAAAATAAAAAAAAAATACCAAAAGGGTCTTAGAGGGCGAGAAACTATTGCAGTAGCGTTCCCAAAGAGGAAAAATCTCATATAACAAACACATCATCATCACTGTCATCCCCATCATTACTTTATCTTTATCCCAGTAATTTTCCCTCCTCAAACCCTTTGTTTCAGAAAGTCCAGTTGATTCGGGGAAAGTTCTTTTTCTGCTCGAAAAGCGACAAAAAACAGAAACAGGAAAAATTTACCAGCCAAAAACCCCCACCTCTCAGTTGAGCATTTGGGGTTTTTGCTTGAGCGCCACATTGGATCAAACTTAAAAACAGCTGGGTGCCCGCCCAAATTTTTTTTGTGGGGGGAGGGTCCCCTGGGATTAAAAACACCCGAAATCCCTCATAGATACCCCGCCGTTCTCCAGAGGGTCCATATCTGGTGCCCCGCCAGGCAGGCCCACCCCCAAAAAGCATGCTTGAAAAATTTTGCCCCTTTTCACGTTCTCGACAAAAGCTTTTCTTGTAGGAGGAAGATCTTTTAGTTGGGGAACTGAGGCAAACACTTTTTCTGCCCCGTGGAGATCCAATGTTGTATGGGAATTTTGACAGCTGTCGTTTGGGGGCCCAACTTTTTCTCCCTTTGCATGGGTGCAATAAACGGGGGGTTTTTTTGAATTTTTTGTCTCGTGTTGGGCTTCAGGTTGTCCCATGCTGTCCAGCCTTTTTATTGCCCTTTTGGATTTTTTTACTTTGATTTTCCAATTTCAAAATTTGCAACCAAAACGGGGTCGCACCTTCAATGCATGTGCTGCCGATTCTGTGGGACAATTAGCCTGGTGTTTTATCACGGGTCTCCCAATTTTACTTTAAGCCTTTTAGAAGAAAATCGGTTCCCCTAAAAAAGGATGCAGAGAGTTTACAGTAGTGGTAGTAATTTTACAAACAAAACAAACAAGTCTGGGTCATCTTTAAATTTCTTTAATAGGTTTTGGGTTAGAAACAAAATGGACGCCTGGGGTGGGGAAAGATGACGTCTGTTCCTCAGGTTAGTTTGAAAATTTGATCCCCTTTCCCCTGTACACCTTGCCCGACTTCAACCCGGAGATCAGCTTTCCCTGGGCAACAAGTTTTGTTTGGTAACCCCGGGGTTTGCGTTATATCAAAAAGTTCCTCAGTGATCATCTCAATGAGTCTCCTTTTTTTGTGCCACATGAGAAAAACGGCTCGGGGGAGAATTGGCCCTTGTTAAAGGTTTAAGACATGTTTGTTCCCTTTTCAATGCTGCACCCAGCAGATCGTGCAGCCCTTGTGCGCTCTTGGGTGCTTTTCTTGTTTTATATTTGTCCAAACAATACCAAAAAACGTTTCCCCGGGAAAAGGTAAACTTGGGGAAAAACCCTTTAAACTACAAAGGGATTTCCAAAATCATGACGGACTCCCTTCGTTGGCCCGTGAAAAATATCCACATTTTCTGCACATCCAATTCTATAGATATTGCATCTTTTGGCTTGTGAATGTCATGGAGGAAGTTTCCCCCTGGAGGGTCTTCTTTAGCGTTTGCTTTGGTGGGGCTATTCTAAATTTTAGGTTGGGCCTTTTTGCCATCAAAGAGCGAAAGTTGGAAGAGGTTGCCAGTTCATATCCCCTGACTGAATTTACTCCCAAAGTTCGATACTGTATTAAAATCATAGCCTTTTATAAGCTTTGTTCACAGTCCATTGTCATTTTTTTATCAGAGGATGTGTTGCTTTTTCTTGGGTTTTTCCCACCATGGTTTTTACCGGTTTTCAATTCCCGGGTTTTGGAATCCTTCTGGCCCAAATTGATTTTAAAAAGCTTGTCTTTTTAGATTCCAAGGTCTGGGGATTTTCCACATTCACCCGTTCCCCTGGATTTAATTTTTTCCCGTTACAATGTTGACAATCCTTGAGGATGTTTTTTCAGGGGTTTGGATGAATGCCCAAAATTCCCGCTTTTCATGGCCCCAGCCGCCCGTCCTTTTTATCATAGCGATTTAGGGGCGGAAATTTTCCCCCTTTTTGCCTTGGCATCTTTTTAGTTTTAGGTTTTTACTCGCTTTTCGTCTTTTAGTAGCCCGGGGCAGGGAGAAGCTAAGTGGGCCCCAAAGACTAACAGCCGACCCGGTTTATGGTTTAAACCTGTGAGGGCCCCCGTGGCCCATGTTCCCCTATCGCATTAAAAAGTCGTCCTTTTAACATATCAGTCCACATGGGCCCTTCCAGATTCCCTTTTTATGACGTTGGAATTTCTCGCCTTTCATGAATTCTCCAGGATTTCTCCTTCATTTTCTCCATAGAAACGAAGTAAACTAGGCCCCCTATCTTGCAAATGTTATGGGCCCTGATGCCCAAAAAAAGGGGGGGTCATTTTATTCAAGCCCCTTTTAGTAGAGCCCCCAAACCCCCCTCCCCTTGGGCCCCCACGAAGATCATTTTGAGAAAGACTGGCAAGACAGATTGTCACCCGTGCTTTTCGTGCGACTGACTTCTAACCCTCCCTAGACAGTTCGTTCAAGAAGGGTTTTTGGGATGAATGCAGAGTAAGTGGGGTCCCCAAGGATTTTTTTTACCCCCAAAACGTAGGGGCCCCAGTGTTCTGGGTATTTTTGCCAAATCAGCATTTTGGTTAAACCCCCCCAACCCCCCCCCCCAAAAACTGCCTTCATTTATATCCTCAGGGCCACTGTTAATCATGAGAGAACCAACAGCCCAAAAGAAAAAAAATGAGAAAGTGCATGCCACCAAACCCTTTGGGTAAAAAACACACCAAAAAAATGTGGGAATTAAACCCATGCACATTCAATGCAATGCGGGACATTTTGGGGAAATTGGGGTAAAAACGTGTTGTTTGGCCTCCTAAGTGGTGTGCCTTTTGCCCTTCCATGGCTTTTTTGATTGTGGTGGGTCTAAGGGTTTGGATCAATCAGGGGGCCGGTACAGTTTTTTGACTTGCTCTCATTTCTCCTCCCTCACTTCGTGTGTGCTGCATATTGAAACCACCAAATTCGGGAGAAGGCTTCTGACTGGCCACTGCCTTAAGAAATTTCAAAACCCACTCTTCAAGTCAAAAGCTCGTCGAATTTCATTTTCACGCCAAAAAATTGTGACCTTTTGACCTCATATGATCTTATTGTGACGAAATCATATATCATTATTTTGAGGTGATAAAGCTAATCACTACGAACATTTTGGTAGTAAAAAAATTTGTAAAAAGGTCTGTACATGTGTGATCTATGCCCGTTTATTATTACCCCTACCTCAAATTTTCAGTCCCAAAACAGTGATTCCTTTTCCATTTCAGTCGTCATTTTGCAAAAAGCTCAAGGATGCAAAAGTTGCACTTGACAGTTCCAAAACTAGAGGTTCAGGCTATCAAAAATCCGTAAAGAACAATTATGCACCACAAATTCAAAGGTCGGCCCTAAATATGGGGTTTGGCCCACCGGACTAGACATAATCCCCCAGCTAATCATCTAACTAGAATATTATCGGTGGATAGTAGGGTTGAAATGGTTGTAGGCTTAATCAATAAACTGCAATGTCTTGTTATTCGAAAGTGGTCAGCGTGATCGAGGCCGCCGGTGAAGGGCGGAAGCGGAGGGCTGGAGGCGGTGTGTATTGTATGGGGTCAGGGGGTTTTTCACGCCAAGTTATCCATGACGCGGCGAGATATATCATTTGTGTTGATTAACACGTCCTATTGTTTTTACACTTATATGTACAAAATGAATGTATGTACAGTTCTTCTCGTTATAATCCGAGAATCACAGTCAAAGGTTTTATTAACGGGAGGGTCTGGAGTTAATTTATATATACAAGAAACGTATATATTTAATAAGAGATGTTACTCTCACGAGGGTCTGGAGTGCACTGATTCTCCGTAAGCCAGCGGCGGCGACCGGCCCGCACAAATCCTACCTACACGTTCAAATCGTCGGGGGCGGCGAGGCACCCCTACCAAAACCTCCCACTTTATCACGCAGGATTGGAGCAATATTAAACGATGACCAATAGCCAGTCGCTCCAAATTAAGGTGCTAATATAAGGGGGAAATGCTTAATAACCACGGGGAATGTTCATTTAATTATCCCAGTACTTACATTTACTTAAATTCCCTTTAAATTTAATAACCATTAACCAAATTATATAAAACTATGATATATATATATTATTATATAAAAACTTTTTTTTTTTCCTTAACGCACCCCCTTTTGATGAGGGGGACAATACCTCCCTTCCAGAAGGGGGAAACAAACCACCACTCTACCAATTATTAAGAGGGTGGTTATGGATAATTTCCACAACTGTGGGCCGGCGAAAACTGAAGTTCCGCTTCAAGTGACATCACCCCAGGCCACATAGCGCCGGAACATTTGAATAGAGGTTTTCGGCACTTTGGTCTTGACTAATTTAAAATGTATAGCCTGATAGAGGTACAAGTGAATATGCAGACTTATACTTTATCGGGGGGAGAGTTATCTCCTGAAATTATAATATCCCCCGTATAGTCATCACCATTGACCTCAAATGGTTTTAGGGAGTCTCTATCAGCGGGGAAATTCAGGGGACCTAGATAGGCGACTAGTCTACCTCATATCTATTATGTTTATTGAGAGATTTGAGGTAATATTCGATGCCTGTTACCATGATGTATTTAAAAATTTACACCTGTATCGGCTAATATTGTACCCATTCCGCCTTGTAATTTAGTTTCCCATGATATTCATCCACCCAACAATTTAGTAAGATGATGGGTTTGGGAATTAGTATGTGATGGCAAGTGATATTTGGGAAAATCAGCTTTCAAAATTTTGTCCTCGACACCTAATTATACCCTCATGATCTAGGTACAGACCCCAAAGATTGGCAATTTGTTCCTATCCTATTTGGCTGAGGCCAAGAGTGATATTCCTCAGTAAATACCTGCTTTTGTAGTTTGACACAAAACTTCAAAGAGTCAGAAACTATCCTTTTAATGGATTTGAAGACTAAATTTGTAGTCTTAATTAGTTTTTCTCAGTAAAAAAACCCTTTCAATGTCTATTATGGATCTGGTATAAATACAGGTTCCCTTATAAAATCTTCAGATATGTCTGGCTGAGTGGAAACCTGTTAGGATTTTTTTACACTCTTTTAGCCAGTTTGGGCCTTTAAATCATAATCCTGTGTTAAATTTGAGGGTAGTATTTCCTCGCGACACATTATTATTAGGATTTTCATTTTTGGCGATATATTGATTATAAAATGGAATATCACTTTCCCCTAATACCTCACTAATTGGTTGTGGGCAAGAAAGTGGTTCCAATTCTGGTAATTAATAGGGGTTGTGCATGACTAGGAATACTCTCCTCTTGTTTGGCTTTGGGGAGATGTGGGATGGGTCCCATAATACCTTACCACCAGCACTGGTGAACACTGAACATAGAGACGTTATGTCTTTTTATGGGCCCTTTCCCTTTGGTAACGCCAAAATAATCAGCGTTACTATTAATTGGAAGGGACCATCAACGTTCAAGGGATTTCAACTGTTTAAACACCATTATCCCTTAGCATTTCAGCTGTGTCTTTTATTCCCCTTAACGTCAAACTAATACCAATTTTATTAACTACTACAGCAGCTACCCTACATTTATATTGTCCTAAGGACTAGGGGTTGAACTATGTCAAAGGTTTGAGCCTCTTTATTGGGGAAGAAAACCCGATATGGCTAAATTCATTTATTAATTATCGGTAGTTGTAATAATTTAACTATCTCCCTACTTATGAAGGATCGTTGAGCACCACTGTCAAAATTTTCTTACATTGGAAAAGGGGAGATGCCCTGAAAAACTAAAGAAGTTTCAATTCCCCCATAGAAATGTAGAAGTTTGGAATGGACTAAATGAGGAGGTGAATCGGCAAAAAAATGTGTACCAGTGAAAAAAAAGACTGGATAAATGTATAAATACGGAGACGGGACCACTCGGTGTAGCTCAGGCCACTGTAAAACACAACTAGGTAAATACAAACTAGGTAGATACAACACCCCACACACACAACACACACACAAAACACACACCACAAACACACACACACACACGTACACACGTACACACGTACAGCGCACACACACGCACACTCGCACACTCCACACACGCACAACCACAAAACAAACAAACACACACACAAACACACACACCAAACCCATTAATACCCAAAAATCGGTAATAATGAGCTCCAAGCTCGACCAGGAGGTTGAGACTGGCGATCGCGAGCAGCTCGCGTGGGAGAAGACCATGGTGAATAACATACACACATACACAACACACACACACACGCACACACACACACACACACACCACACACACACACACACACACGTGGACACACACACCCCACACACACACACACACACACACACACACACTGACACACACACACACAAACACATACACACACACACAAACACACACACCAACACACACACACACACACACACACACACACACACGTGTCAGTGAAAGAGTGTCAGTAAAAACTAACCTAAACCCAAACCCAACCTAACCCCAAACATTAAGAGCAATGGTTTCGGTCAGGTTTATAACACGTTGCCGGGGGTTTTGAATTGAAT
>JACEEZ010026207.1:7500-10000 GCA_016584305.1 Chionoecetes opilio | reverse complement strand
TGCTAAATTTAAATTTCAATAATCTTCCATCTTTTAGATATTATTACCCACCCTCTATCTACATTATCTATCTTTTGTCTTTTTCTTAATTCCTCCTAAATTTTTTCCCTCTTTGAGACATTCGTTAGAACAGGACCTGTATTTTTTCGTTGTTACAATTCTTTTTATTTATATATATATATATATAATATATATATATATATATATTATATAAAAAAAAAAAAAAAAAAAAAAAAAAAAAAAAAAAAAAAAAAAAAAAAAAAAAAAGAAAAAAAAAAAAAGAAATAAAAAAAAAAAAAAGGAAAGGGGGGGGAAGGGGAGGAAAAAAAGGGCAGGGGAAAAAGGGGGGAGGGAAAAAGGAAGGGGGAAAAAAAAAAAAAGGGGAAAAAAGGAAAAATTTAAAAAAAAGTGGTTGCGGAATGGAGGAAACTTTTAGGGGTTTTCGGGGGAAGGGTTTAAAAAAAGGGTGAAAAAAAATTTTTTGGAAAATTTTGGGTGGGGTTGGGAAATGGTATTGGGTGTGGGGGTAGTGAATTGGGGGGAGGGTATGGGGGTTGGGGGTAATGGGTGATGGGTTGGGGGGGGGGATTAGGGTGGGGGGGGGGATGGGGAAGGGTTTAGGAAAGGGTGTGTGGTGAGGGTAATGGTGAGTGAAGGGGGGGGGGGGTGATGGGTAAGGGTGAGTGAAGGGGGGGGTGATAGGTAAAGGGTGATGAATGGGTTGGGGGTAGTGAATGGGTTGGCGTTTAATACATAGTTTTACATACATTTTCTTTTTGATTTTAGGAAAGTTGAAGGGCTATCTGGAGAGTCTGTGTTTGGGTGCCCAAAGGCCCCCAAACACAGGTGGTGCCCCCAATAGCCCCCGCAGGAGTAGCCAAAAAATCCCCCCGGAGGGGGCTTTGCGGCTAGTATATTATTATTAAAATATTTTAAAAATATAATTTTATTTTATATATTATATATTATATATAATATATATATATATATATATATATATATTATATATAATTTTATATATATATATATATATATATTTTTATAATATAAGTATATATTATATACTACTAACATTTTTAATTAATTAAAAATCTTTTTCTATCTACACTCTACTTTTTACCCTCTATCTATCTTATGTCAATAGATATATAGATAGATAGGGGAAATTTAAAAGATCGCTGAAAAAAAATATATATATATATATATATATTATATATATATTATTATATATTATATATATATTTAAAATAAAAATATATATATATATAAATATATCTTTTATAATAATATAAGCGAAAATGTTCTGTCTGTCTGTTTTGTTGTGTGTGTGTTTTGTGTGTGTTTTGTGTGGTATGGTTCCGCCCCCCCTGGGAATCCCCCCTAGGACATTTTGGAATGGCTTGACCAGGGAAGGTTTTAAGCACACTTTGAAGATCCCATCACTTTTTTTTTTCTTTTTTTTCATTTGCCTATTAGCGAGAATTGGGGGAAAAAAAAAATGGGTTGCGTGAATTGAGAAACCTTGATGTAGGGTGATGGGTAATGGGTGTGGAATGGGGGGGGTGATGGATATGGGGGTGGGGTGATGGTGAGGAATAGGTGGGGGGGTGATGCGTTTGGGGGGGATGGGTGAGGGGGGGAATAGGTGGGGGGGGATGGGTAATGGGTGATAATGGGTCTGTTGTGGGGAAGGGTGAGTGAATGGGGAAGGAGGGTAATGGGGGAGTGAATGGGGGAGGGTGATGGGGGAGGGTGAGGGGGAAAAGGGGGGGGGTGAGGGTAATGGGGGTGAAATGGGGGGGGGGATGGGTGATGGGTGAGGGTAGGTGGGGGGTGATGGGAAGGGGAGTGAATGGGTGTGTGGTGATGGGTAATGGGGGGGGGGTGATTTGGGAAAGGGTGGGGGTGTGGGTAAGGGTGAGTGAAGGTTCGGGGGGAGTGAAAGGGTTGGGGGTGATGTGAAGGGTTTGGGGTTAATAATACTTTCTAAAACCATGATTTTTAGGAAAGTTAGAAGGGGCATCTGGAGAGTCTGTGTTTGGTGGGCCTTTGGCCCCACCAAAAAAAGATGGTGGGGCCCAAAAGGGCCCACCAATAGCCCCTCCGCAGGAGCTGCCAAAAAGTTCCCCCGAGGTCGGCTTTGCGGCTAGATATATATATATATAATATATAATATTTTATATAAAAAAATATATAAAATATATATATATAATATATAATATATTATATAATATATTAATATATATATATATATTATATTATATATATATAATATAAAAAAAAATTATTTTTTTTAAATATATATATTTTATATATATATATTAAAATTTTAAAATATAATATATTAAATATAATATATATATTATATATATATATATTATATAATATAATATAATTATATATATATATATTATATATCTACAATATGCTTATTAAATTTTTTTTCTTTTTCTTAAAAAATTTTCCCCACTTGTATATATATTTTTTCATCAGATCCTCT
>JACEEZ010026207.1:0-2500 GCA_016584305.1 Chionoecetes opilio | reverse complement strand
TACCGCCTACTTTGGTGTCATTGAAAAATTTCGATTTAGATACAAGCCGCAGTCTAGATCGTTGATATATTCAAAAAAAGAGTAGGACCCAAGACCGAGCCCTGGGGACCCCCCTAGAACTTTAAAACCAATCAGATCCCTGCCATTATTATACCCGTTTTTTCGTTTTGAAAGCCAATCGCAATCCATAACAAAATTTGCTCTCCTAAACTTCTCATTACCCCCCGCAACGAAGTTGGAGGGGGTTAGTTTTCCCCCGACCCGTCTGTCTGTCTGTCGTCGTCTGTTGTTAGTGTAAAGGATTTTTCGAAAAGTAAGAATTGGGGTTTGGACCAAACGCGGTATACCAAGTCTATTTTTAAAGGAAGGACTTTTTAAATTTTGGGATAAATCTATTACAAAAATGGCCATGGAACCAATTGAAGAAAAACTCGGTGGAGGGGAGCGCTATAATGAGTGCAATATATTTTAAATATAATATATTTTTATAATATATATAATATATAAATTATATATAATTATATATATAATTTTATATTTTTATTATATATATATATTAAAATTTTAAAAGCGCCCCCCCCAAAACATTTTTTCGGACATCATAACCAGTGCTTCCCTACGGAAATTCAGAAAATGTACCTATGGCGACTACTGACTTCCGAGAGAGAATCTTACATTGGCAGCTTTTTTTAAGGCACGGGAGTCCATCAAGACCGTTGAGGGAAAATTTAGAGCCCCTTGTCAATTTTAGATAAGCATTTCAAAAAGTATCGCTTCCCTTCCCCCCGAGTAATTTGAACAGGACGCGCATTGGTATGTCTATCATTATTTTCAATGAGTGGCAAGAAAGACTAAAAAAGAGCAAAAATTTTTAAATATTTTTATCTTTCACAAGGCAGAGAGGCCAGTGAAGAATATCAAGGGGTTTTGGATGTTTGAGGAGGAGTGCATAAGTGGGTGGAAAGTTTCACGGGAGTTTCATCGTCGCGACGTCGGGGACACGGAACTTAAAGTGGGCCCGGGCGAGGGTTTTAAAAAAATCAGCAAGCACCCTAAAAAGTCATGAAAGTCAAGGGATGCCCATCCTCAATTAAGAGCAAGAAAATTTTTTGCGATAGACTTTTACATCCTCGCCCTGGCCCCTTATAATGTTTTGGGATCGCGGCTGTCGCGCGATGCAACTCACCGAAACTTTCCACCCACTTTTGCACACATCTCCCGTAACATCCACAATCCTTTTAATTTCTTCCCCTGGCCTCTCTGCCTTTGTAAAGATACAATAATTTTAATTTTCTCTTTTGTTAGGTCCTTTCTTGCCACTCTTTATAAAAAATAATGATAGACATACCAATGCAGTCTGTTCAAATTACTCGGGGGGAAGGAAGGCGATACTTTTTTAAAATGTTTCATCCTATAATTACAAGTGGCATCTGAATTTTCCCTCAACGGTTTTGATGGACTGCCCCGTCCCTTTAAACAAGCGCCATATGTAAGATATCTCTCTCGGAAGTCAGTAGGCTGCCATAGAGTACATTTTTTTGAATTCCGTATGGAAGCGCTGTGTTATGATGTCGCGAACAATTTCTTTGGCGCGCTGTGTATAATTAAAATAAATATATATATATTATATATATTATATATATATATATATAAAATTATATATATTATATATAATATATATATTTGCACTCATTATGAGCGCCTACCTCCAGCCGAGTATTTTTCAATTTGTTCCATGGCAAACAGTTTCAATTTGATTTCAATCCCAAATTAAAAAGCCTTCCTTTTTTACCAAATTTTGACTTGGTATACCGCGTTTGGCCAAAAAAAATTCGTTAAACTTTTCGAGAAAATCCTGTAACTAACAAAACAGACAGACAGACAAGGGCAGACAAGACAGGTCGGGGTGAAAACATAACCCCCCAACTCGTTGGCGGGAGGTAATGAAGAGAGCTTAGGAGAGCAATTATGTCATGGATTGGCGATTGGCTTTCAAATCGTAAAAACCCAAAGGGTAAATAATAAAAAGGCGAGGCATCTGATTGGTTAGATGTTACTAGTGGGGTGCCCCAGGGCTCGGTTCTTGGGTCCTATTTTTCTGATATATATCAACGATCTAGGGCTGCGGACTTGTATCTAAAATATCGAAATTTGCCCAAAGACACCAAATTAGGCGGTAAAGAATATACTAGAGAAAACTCCGAACTAATACAAAGTGATCTCGACCAAACTATCAGATTGGAGTGATACATGTTATTAAAATTCAATTCCGATAAATGTAAAGTAAGCATATAGGCCAACGATAACCTCAATATAACTATCAAATGCAAAATAAATCGTTACTGAAGTACAGCAGGAAAAAGGGTTAGTGTCATATCAGTAATGATCTGAAACAATCCCATGCCAGCTGCCCGTAAAAAGGCAAAATTGATGTTGGGGTTATTAAAAATAACTTGGGAATAAAACTCCGAAAGTATGACACAATTATACACGTCCTTTT
>JACEEZ010026205.1:217352-221426 GCA_016584305.1 Chionoecetes opilio | reverse complement strand
AATGCTCTCACCTATTTCTCCTATCATGACCTTATCAAGAATCCTCCATATAAGCTGGCTGAAAAAAATGCTAGTAAAACAAGAGGGAGGAAAAAAAGATGTGTAGAGAACAAGGTAGAAGAAAACAAGGTGGAGAGGGCAGACAAAATGATGCGGTAGGATAATTAGGAAGGAGGCTAGGAAGTGTAACGAGGGGAGGACTATCAGTGGGGAAGGACGGGAACAAATAGCTGGAACAAGAGGGCGGGAGGGAGGGCAGGACAATAGATAACCACCAAAAAAGAACATCCACGAAGTAAAGAGCTGCAAGAAAAAAGGGAGACAGGAAAAAAATAAGAGGGGGCAATATATAGAGGGTAGAAGGAAAATAAAGGGGACAGGAAAAAGGCAAAAAAAATGAGGGGAGAAAAATAAGAAAAAATATGAGGGGAAATAAAAAAGGTTCTATAAAGAAGACTAAAAGAAGTAAAGGTAAGAGAAGTAGAGAGACAAGAAAAAGTAAAAAAGGGTGATAATAACTATCACGTGACTGAAGTCATAGAATCTCAATTCACCCTCTGACCTTATAACCTTGGATGCCCTGCCAGGAATGAGCGGTCTCGAGGTCAGGACGGGGGGGGGGGGGGGGGAGGGCAATAGAGGTCATAGTCACATAGCCTAAGATAATCCTTCCTTATGGCTTAGTGGACCAATGAGAATGAATCATAGTCAATCAGAGTGAATCATAGAGACGTATAGGTAAATAGTGATGTGTGTTTGTCCCTTAAGAATCAAGGGTCCCGTGATGGATAAGGAGAGAACCTTTGGGAATAGTACAGAATAGTTAAAGAAATAGTAGGGAGTAATACAGCCTTGGGGAATAACAATGGTAATTCAGTAAATAATAAAGAAAGAAAAATAGTCATGGAGAAATTTATTGTTCGATAAGGTTTTTCTGTTATTTTATTTCCGATACTTTTTTCCCCTGTTACTTTCCTACCAAAATTTCACAAATGAATCAGAAAAAGTATCCTATTGAATGTATTGACTATATTCTAGTGAGTTATGTGAGACGTGTGTCCTAGTGAGACGTGTATGTAACAGTTATGTCTTCTGTCCCTTAAGAGTCAAAGGTCCAATGTGGATAGGAGAGCATGGTGTTAACACTGTCATCTCTACCCCTCCAAGACAACCCACTACCCCCCTCCCCCCATTGATGCTATAACTAACAGGCCACTGGAGGGCACGCCACTCACCAACTTGGTCTCCGTCCACAAAACATTCATCACTTCTTCACACGCAACACTTGTGCATCACAACGATTTGTACAGTATTTTCCTGTTTTTTTTCTCTTGCGTGCTTCACGAAATATTCTTCAAGTTTATTCATCTCAATCCTTTTATTTTAACATTAACTGCTTATGAATTAATCTTCCAAAACACAGCAATCATTTGGTCCTCTCTCTCTCTCTCTCTCTCTCTCTCTCCTCTCTCTCTCTCTCTCCTCTCTCTCTCTCTCCTCTCTCTCTCTCTCTCTCTCTCTCTCTCTCTCTCTCTCTCTCTCTCTCTCTCTCTCTCTCTCTCTCTCTCTCTCTCTCTCTCTCTCTCTCTCTCTCTCTCTCTCTCTCTCTCTCTCTCTCTCTCTCTCTCTCTCTCTCTCTCTCTCTCTCTCTCTCTCTCTCTTCTCTCTCTCTCTCTCTCTCTCTCTCTCTCTCTCTCTCTCTCTCTCTCTCTCATACCTATATAGCACATACGAATAATAAAAAATCGGTAGCCTTCTCAATACACGTGTTACAGCGGCGCCTGTGTTACAAAGGACTTGACAACAATCTTCATGACTACTCACTGTATTTTCTTATCAAGGAAAAGGCAAGCTTAGACAAATACTAAGTAATCATAGACGGTCTAGATGACTCGCTTGACCTGTAAAAAAAGTATATGTACACCTTAATAGATATGATATATAATATATAAATTACTATGTTGTGTAAGAATATATTATTTGTATTATAGTCTTCTTGTGTGAGAGAAAGAATAATTATTTGTCTTATGTGACGTAGTGATGTAACTGTAATATATAAACACACATACTAACACACACACACACACACACACACACACATACACACACACACACACACACACACACACACACACACACACACACATTCTTAAAACAGATGTTGTGTGTTCATAAAAACGCTAGCAATGATATGGTATATGGTGAACTTGTGGAGTGTACCCACTGGAAATTCATATAAAGTGCAGAATGTTAGGTTACTGGTCTCGGCTAATTTCAGGTAAAAACACTAAATTATGCTATATAATGTATCAATGTTTGTTGCATTTGGATATGTTAGGGTGAAACACTTCTCCATGGGTTGCCTGCATTAAGAATATATGTAATGAGTGTGGTATGTCAGGGATGTGGTTATCACAAATGTGCCCAACACTACATGGTTTAAGAAAGCAGTTGAAGTGAGATTAAAGGATCAGTGGATTACTACCTGGCATCATAATTTATCAACAAAATCGTTATGTAGTAACTACAATATATTTAAGCAGATTTATGGTATGGAGGTGTACCTCGTCAAGCTACCGAAAATTATTCGCATCCAGGTAACTAGATTCAGAACAAGCAACAATAGACTACCAATAAATGTTGGTAGTCACACAGGTGTAAACAGAGAAGATCGTCTTTGTAGCAAGCGTATTGCTAATGTTGTAGCAGATGAATTTCATGTCCTATTCGAATGTACTAACGAGAAAATTGTAAGGCTGCGGGATATGTATATCCAGAAATACTACACAATTAGGCCAACGCATTTTAAGTATGTTGCGTTAATGCAAAGTACCAGTGTGAATGTTTTGAAGAACTTGTCATTATTCATCAGATCAATTTTGAGCATGTTTAGATAAGCTAACAAGTATATCTGATTATTAGTTATCTTTATTTATATTTTTCTATGTGTCACTTAGTTTTGGAAATTGACAATTGGACTTCTCCTAACTTTCAGTTTACGTAGTACTTATCTGTATGTACATGTATGCACACTTATCTTATCGGTATCGTTTGAAATGTCCTGCCAAATGCATTGTATCTTATAGGAGCTGTGCTCCATACTTTATTTATAAAGTCTGAGCAATAATAAATTTTATTCTATTCTATTCTCTATTCACACACACACACACACTCACACACACAGTCACACACACACACACACACACGCGCACTCACACACACTCACACACACAGTCACACACACATACACACACACATACACACACACACACGCGCACGCACACACACACACACACACACACAGTCACACACACACGCACACACACACACGCGCACACACACACACAAGCGAGAAAAGGACACAAGTATAGATGTTTAAGTACAGATGTATAGAAGTTCTACGTCATAAATCTTTGTTGTCAGGTTGGCCTAGTTGGTTAAGGCGCCATACTCGCTTATGGAAACGCGGGTTCGAATCCCGCACCTGACGCAAAGAGCTTTGTGCATATTTTTATACTGACCTTTTTATTATTTTTATTATTTAATTCCTTTTTATGGTGTCTTTAACGTCCTGGCCTGCCACTCAGAAGACCAAGGTTCGAAATTCCATTAGGTTCCTAATTTACTGTTGCCCTTGAGCAAGCGCATGAGGTGTGGTGGGAGATCCCAGCCTTACCCATGGATCGGTCTCTATAAGTTCTTAAGTACTTTCCTGGAGTGTAGCAGCTGGCGATCACGAGTCCAGAACGTGATCAGGACCATGGGTGAATAACACACACACACACACATACGCACATTACTTATAACCAACGCCAAATAACTTATTGCACAACATAGAAGTGTGCAGCCAAAGTGTCACTACTGGCGCCATTACAAGATCGCTCCCTGCTCGGCGACGCGCACTGTACAAATTGTTATTATTTTTTATTATTATTATTATTATATTTTTTCTAACATGACAAAGGACTGGCCAAGGGTACACAAAAAATGCGGTAACACGAAGGCCGCTGAGTTGGCAGTCCCTATAAAGAAGACAGTAAGAGAATAAAGAAAGGGGGAGGAAGTCGTAGGAAG
>JACEEZ010026205.1:207352-209852 GCA_016584305.1 Chionoecetes opilio | reverse complement strand
TTTTAATCAAAATACTACAAAATTTTTTAAATCTAAGCATGTAAACTTTGCTTTCACACTCGTGCTAAATCCGTACGTAACCCCATCCCCGACAAGACACCACACGTACCGTTCAGTCCCAAAAAGAAAAAATAACGTACGCAAAATGTTCTGCTAACCACTATGATACATTTTCCGTACCACACCCCACACACACACACCGTGACACACCACACACAGGGCCCCCCCCCCCCCCACCACACGCCACCCCCACACACACGCCCAACCCAAACCCCACAAAAACCCACATACACCACCACACACACACACACACATACACACAACACACAATCCCAAAACCCAAAACCAAATAAACCCCAAAACCCACGCCCCTCCCATATACACAGCGACACCCCACCCACACACACACGCCCACACACACACACACACAACGCCCCCCCAACACACGCCCCCCCAAAAAACACAGTGACACACACACACACACACCACAAACACGGCCCCCCCCCCCACCCCAAAACACGCCCACACACAACACCACACACACACACACACACACCACAAAAACCGCCCACACACAAACACAACACACCACACACCACCGCCACACCACCCCCACACACACACAAACCACACACACACGCCCACAACACACACACACACACACACCCCACCACACACACACGCCCCCACACCCACACACACACACCCACACACACACCACACACACACCACACACACACACCCACACCCCTTTTTATCCATCTGTCTACCCATAAATACAAAATTGATAACAGACAGACAGAAAAAAAGAAAACCGTATTCCCCCTAATAGAATAAAAGGGAAAAAAAAAAGGAAGGTATGAGAGGAAAATGACAAAAAAATACCGAGTGCAAGGGGGGGGAACAAAAAATCCCAGGTGGTGAGTGGGAGAGGGGGCAAGACAAAAAAAACACAAAGAGGGGAGAGGCAAGGGGAGGAAAATTAAAAACGGGGAAGGAGGAGTGGAAAAGGAAGAGTAGTAGTAGTAGTAGTAGTAGTAGTATAAAATTTAGCCCCCTGCTCCGGTTGCCCTCCTGTGTCTCGGGGGAAACGAGATTCCCTCCCTCAACACGGACATAAGTGCCCGATTGCGAGGCCACATTGGTAAGATGGGGTAAAGGTGGTAGGTTAGGAATAGAGGGTTATAAATTTAGGGGTAGTTAGTTTGTAAATGTATTATTTTTAGGGGGTAGTTTTAAGGGTTTGGGTGCCACAGTCAAAAAGCGAGGGGGGCTATGGCTACCCGCCGCAATAAAAAGGGGGTGGAGGTATATTGTATAGTAAAAGTAGTAGAAAAAAAGAAAAAAGTAGTATAGTAGTAGTAGAGTAGTAGTGTAGTGTAGTAAAAGAAAAGTGGTAGTATAGTATATAGTAGTAGAAGTGTATTAGAAGTATAGTAGTATAGAGAGGTAGTAGTAGAAAATAAAAGTAGTAGTGTTTTAGTAGTAGTAGTAAGTAGTAGTAGGAGGGTAGTAGTAGTAGTGTAGTGGTAGTGGTAGGGTAGTGGTAGTGGTAGTAGTAGTGGTGGGGTGGGGGGTGGTGGGGGTGGTGGTGGTGGTGGTGGTGGTGGTGGTGGGGTGGTGGTGGTGGTGGTGGTAGTAGTTAGTAGTGTATAGTGTAGTAGTACAAATGGAGGAAGGAGAACGGGCAACATGAAAGAGGAAGAGCGGAAAGAAAGGGAAAGTAAGTAAAAAGCGGGGGAGGAAGAGGAAGGGGAACTGAGATGCGGGGGAAAAAAAATTAGATAAACACGAGGAAGGGAAGGAAATTGGGAATGTCTCTAGGGATGAAAGCAGAGAGAGAGAGCAGAGAGAGAGAGAGAGAAAGAGAGGAGAGAGAGAGAGGGGAGAGAGTCCAAGCCCCGCGTTGGGTCTCCACACAGCACGACCCACTCCCTTTGGTCCTTCCATTTCGGGGCCAGACGAAGGGGGTCAGCGCACGCCCTCGTAAGGGCCTGCAGGCGCCCGCAAAGGTGCCCCGTTTAAACAACCCCCTCATGTGCTGCCGCCGCCTCCTCCTCCTCCCCTCCTCCCCCCTCCCCCTCCTCCCCCCTCCTCCTTTCCCCTCCTCCCCCTCCTCCTGTAAGCCCCCCAAAATCTCAAAGGAAGGCATAGATCGTGTTGTTTGGGAGGGTTGAAAGTCGAAGCCTTGTGTTATTCTCAACCTCCCGTACAACCCTGATTCCCGATCGTATACGAATTTTCGCTCACGTATCCACGTCCAAATTGTCATAGGAATAGACAAAAATAATATAAGTTAATATAATATAAAATTTAAAAAGGAAAGGGAAATACTAGAAGGAGGACAGGGAAGGATGGGGAGGAGGGGGCTGGCCTGGGGGACGAAGAAGGGAAAGGGGGGAAGAGATAAAAACACTCCCAAAAATTTTTAATGTTAAAGTAACGTTTAAAACTCACGTTCTCGTCCTGTAGTCAACACCCCCCCCTTTTTCCTTTAACC
>JACEEZ010026205.1:185000-200000 GCA_016584305.1 Chionoecetes opilio | reverse complement strand
GGTGCGTGGATGTTGTGTGTGTGTGTCTGTGTGTGTGTGGTGTGTCGTGGGTGTGTGGGACTGGTGTGTGACTGTGGTGTGTGGTGTGTGTGTGGACTGACTGTGGTGCGGGTGTGTGTGTTTGTGTGTGTGCGTGGGTGCGTGCAGCGTGTGGTGTGTGTGTGTAGTGTGTGTGTGTGTGGTGGTGGTGTGTGTGTGTGTGACTGCGTGTGTGTGTGTGTGTGTGAATGGACTGTGTGTGTGTGTGTGTGTGTGTGTGTGATGTGTGTGTGTGTGTTGTGTGTGTGGGTGGGTGTGTGTGACTGGGACTGTGGTGTGTGGGTGTGTCTGTGTGTGTGTGTGTGGTGTGTGTGTGTGTGTTGTTGTGTGTGTATGTGGTGGGGTGTGTGTGTGATTGACGTGGGTGTGTGTGTTGTGTGTGGGTGTGTTGTGGTGTTGTGTGTGTGGTGTGTGTTGTGTGTGTTGTGTGTGTTGGTTGTGTGTGGTGTGTGTGCGTGCAGGGGGTGCGGAAAGGGGCAATGAGGATCATTGAATCCCAAGCGGTTTTCTGGAGGGCAAACAGGTCATTGCTGACCTTGCATATTACAGAGCAAAGTGATTTTTTACCTCAATGCATCATAAAATTGTTGTATTGATGGGAGAGAGAGAGAGAGAGATGAGAGAGAGGAGGAGAGAGGAGAGAGAGAGAGAGAAAGAGAGAGAGCGAGAGAGAGGCTAGGAGACCGGGGCTTGGGAAGTTCTCTCTTTTAGTCTTGGAATACGTACGAGTTAGGTTAGGAGAAGAGGGAATACAAAGGAATACAAAGGAAACACAAACAGCAACAGACCGATCGGTCCTTACAAGACTGTTTGGGCTTTAAACTATAACCACTAAAACTAGATAATAAAAGAGAGAAAAGGATAGGAAGAGAAAGGCTCCTCCTCCCCCACCATACCCTTCCCAGACGAAGATGGCCCGTGAAAAGAAGTGATACACAGCAATATAGAAAAAAACGCATGGAATGGAGGAGGAGAGGAGGAGGAGGAGGCGGAGGAAGGAGGAGGAGGAGGAGGAGGGAGACGTAAGGAGGGATAGAGGTCGTGAGAGATTACGGGCTGGAAAGATGAGAGAAGAGAGAGAGAGGAGTAGCGGAGATGAGAAGAGAGAGAGGAGAGAGAGAGAGAGAGAGAGAGAGAAGAGAGAGAGAGAGAGAGAGAGGTTTATTAAACAACAAACTCTATGAAACGTAAGTGAAGGAGGCAAGTGTTTGTGTGGGAGCTAACCGTAGAAGAATGGTTGTAGTAGTAGTAGTAGTAGTAGTAGTAGTAGTAGTAGTAGTAGTAGTAGTAAGTAGTAGTAGTAGTAGTAAGTTTAGTAGTACAGTAGTAGTAGTAGTAGTAGTAGCAGGTAAGTAAGAGTAGTAGTAGTAGTGTAGTAGTTTAGTATTAGTATTAGTAGTTAGTATTATAAGTAGTATTGTATTAAATATAGGATTAGTAGTTAGAAGTAATAGTAGCAGTTAGTAGCTATCAGTAGTGGTTAGTAGTAGTAGTAAATAGTAGTAGCTATAAGTAGTTGGTAGTAGTAGTAGTAGCTAGACAGTAGCTATAGTAGTGGTAGTAGTAGTATTAGTAGTAAGTAGTAGGCTATTTTAAGTGGTAGTAGTAGTAGTAGTAGCAGTACTTATAGTAATGGTTCGTAGTAGAGCTGTAGGTATTAGTAGTGTGTAGTAGTAGCAGGAGCTTATAGTAGTGTAGTAGTAGTAGTAGCAGTAGTTAAGTATTGGTAGTATAGTAGTAGTAGCAGGTAATCTATGTAGTGGTGAGTTAGTTAGTGTAGTAGCAGTAGCTATAGTTAGTGGTAGTTAGTAGGTTAGGTAGTAGTAGTAGTAAAGCTATGTTAGTGGTAGTTAGTTAGTAGTAGTAGCAGTAAAGCTAAGTATATGGTAAGTAGTAGAAGCTGTAGTAGGTATAGTAGGGTAGTAGTGTAGTAGTAGTAGCCCAGTAGTATAGTAGTTGGTTGTAGTTAGTATTAGTAGCAGTAGCTTAGTAGTTGGTAGTAGTGTAGTAGTAGGGCAGTATCGATAGTAGGGGTGGTAGTGTAGTAGTAGTGAGCAGCAGTAGCTGAGTAGTGGTAGTAGTAGTAGTAAGTAGCAGTAGCAGTAGCTATAGTGAGTGGTAGATTAGTATAATTATTTATTTAGCAGTAGCTATAGTAGTGGTAGTAGTAGTTAGTAGCTAGTAGCAGTGCTATAGTTAGTGTAGTAGTAGTATTAGTAGCAGTAGAGCTATTTTAGTGGTAGTAGTAGTAGTTAGTAGCAGTAGCTTATAGTATATGTTAGTAGTAGTAGTTAGTAGCTGTCAGCTATAGTAGTGGTAGGTAGTAGTAGTAGTAGCATGAGCTATAGTAGTGGTTAGTAGTAGTAGTAGGTAGCAGTAGCTATAGTAGTGGTAGTAGTTAGTAGTAGTAAGCAGTAGCTATAGTAGTGGGAGTTATTAGTAGTTAGTAGCAGCTAAGCTCTTAGTTAGTTGGTAGTAGTAGTAGTAGTAGTAGTAGTAGGCAGTAGCTATAGTAGTGGTAGTAGTTAGTAGTAGTAGCAGAGCTATTAGTTAGCAGGTGGTAGTTAGTAGTAGTAGCCAGTAGCTATAGTAATGGTAGTAGTTAGAGTAGTAGAGTCGCGATAGTATGGTAGTTAGTAGTCGTAGTAGGCAGTAGCTATAGTAGTGGTAGAGTAGTAGTATTAGAGTAGTAGCAAGTAGCTATAGTAAGTGGGTGGTAGTAGAGTAGTTATTAGTAGTAGTAGGTAGTTAGGCTTATTAGTAGTGGTAGTAGTAGTAGTTAGTTGAGTAGCAGTAAGTCTATGTAAGTGGTAGTAGTATAGTAGTAGTTAGTAGTAGTAGCAGTAGCTATGTATGGTCGTAGTAGTAGCAGAGGTAGCTATAGTAGCGGTAGTTAGTAGTAGTAGTAGCAGTTAGTCAGTCTAGTACTGGTAGTTAGGAGTAGTAGTTAGCAGTAGCGATAGTTTAGTGGTCTAGTAGTAGTAGTAGTAGCAGTAGCTTATAAGTAGTGGTGAGGTAGGTAGTGGTATAGCAGTAGACTATAGTAATGGTTAGGTTCGGTAAGTAGTTAGTAGCAAGTAGTAGTAGGCAGTAGCTATTATAATGTAGAGAGTAGTAGAGTTAGAGCAGTAGGCTATAGTAAGTGGGTTAAAGGTTTGAGAATGTTAGTAGTAGTAGCAGTAGCTATAAGTAGTTGGCAGTTAGTTATTAGGTAGTTAGCAGTAGCTATATGTAGTAGGGTAGTAGTAGTAGGTAGTAGTAGTAGTAGTAGCAGTGTAATAACATATAAAAGCCTCCATTAGGGGGGGGACAGCCACTCATACTAATACACCCCACTCATTTTAAACAAGACAACACACACACACACACCACTAGTAATTACAACAGTCCTAAACACAAGGGGGGAACAAACAAACACCACACCACACCACAACCACACACTTAGTAATACCCACACTCATAAACACCAAGACAAACAAACCACACAACACACCCACACACACTAGAATACACACCCATAAAACAAGACAAAACAAAAACACAACCCACACACACACTAGTAATACACATATAACACCAAGGGACAAAAACAACACACCACCACACACACTGTAAAATACACAACTCAAACACAAGGGGACCACAAAAACACACCCAACACACACACACCCACACTAGGTAATGACCAAAATCATTAAACACAAGGACAAAACCACAAACACACCACACACACTAGGTAATTACACACTCATAACACACGACAAACCAAACACCACACACACACTAGTAATACACACTCATAACAACACACACACACACACACACACACACACAGATGATTAGATAGTAGATATTTATTGACCACAGCTTATACATAAAATGACACATAATATCATTAATAAATAGACCAAACACACTCAATGTCCCCCAAAAAAAATGAAAACATTTCCCACAAAATTTTGAGTAACAAACTGTAGCCAACAAAAAATAATACTAAAACTACTACTACTCGATAAACTAACTAAACACATAAAATTACACAAGAAGCCAGTGATATAAGTCCCTATGAACCGGACAAAAAAAAATGGAAATTTAAATAAACTATTAACGGGCAAAAGAATATGGCATTCTTAAAGTATAACTATTTTGCAAAAACTCAGACTTAAATTTGCATGTTATTACATCACTGAAATTAGAGAAAATACGTTCCATGAAACAGTATTAAATCTGTTAAAAGGTTTCTAATGTGTTGTGGTTATGGGGGCCACAACCTCTACACATGTTTGTTCTGTTTGTAGTCCAACCACATACACACAGGGGACGCTCCTCGAGAGGGAAGGGCGACCCACGTCCGCGCCTGTTCCCAGCGTCCCGTTCCACTTTACTAAAACCATGACCACAAGGGACTCGAAAAACGTGTAAAAACGACAATTTCCTATGTAGATCGTAATACATGTTTTCATTTTTCATAAAGGTCATGTACTGTTAAATGTTCAGGGTATTGTTTTATATACAGGCATCTTGTTGCCTCAGGAGTTAGCAATTGTAATGTAAACATATTTACAACAATTAGGAGGAATTGTGAGGGGAATGATGTGTGTCATGTGGGCCACAAGTTTTCTAAACCGGTTTATTTAAAGAATTAACATTTACGTTAAGAAAAGCGAAAAGACAAAGGGTCATCGTTCATGTAACGTCTCCTGCCACTACGATGAGTAAAAAACTTGTTGTTGGTTGGTGTCGTAGACGGTCAGGCGGGCGAGGGGTAATCCTAACTCAGCATAAAACATACATTATTTGGTAGTGGCTCTCCTTACCCCTAACAAACTCCTCATGGCACACACACACACACACCCCCTTGACGATAACAAAAAACCAACGGAATCACCATAACACAAACATCACATTTCACACCACGTGACATTATACCCTTGCCATAGTTGTGTGTACAGTATCAGATTATTTGTATAATATCTATGCGAGTTATAGGTTAATTAAAAAATATCCATACAAAAACTCGGTTAATAAAGCAGACATCCAAGCAAACACCACCACACACACACAAACACACAACACACAACACACACACATCCACAACACACACCCACACCTAACACAAAACACACACCACACACCCACGCACACACACAACACACACCCACACACACACAGATATCCCCCCCACACAACACACATAAAAACAAGAGTATGACGTCATTTGACCCAGTGTCTGATGTTGGGTTTAAAGGGTCCCGAGTTTCGAAAAGCCACCGTGCGCCCATACGCCTTTTCAGCAACCCTTCAGTGAGAAGGCGTCATTCACCGCTGGGCTGTTACTGCGGGCGGGTGTTGTTTGTAAAGGATCAAGTGCCAAAATGCAAAGTAGGAAGGAAGGTTGACGCGTGCTTTCCATCGTAAACTGAAGGCAAAAAACACGGGGGGTAGACGACATCAACGCAAAAAAAAAAGAGGGCAGGGGGAGTAGGGGCGATATGATTAGAAGGTTTTAAGTGGATAAAGGGATTACAATATAGGCGATTGTAAAGGAAAAAAGTTCTTCGGCTAGTAAGTAGTGTTAGAACGTGAAAGGTAACGGAATTCAAGCTGGGAAAAGCGTAGATTTAAAAAAAAGGAAAAATAGGGAGAAAACGGTTCCCACAAAATAGGGTGGGGAATGGATGGCATGGACTAAAGCGTGTCAGGTGGTCAAGGCGCGGGAAGTCCATTGGGGTCTTTAAAAGGGGACTCTGGATAAAAATGCATGAACAACGGTGAAGAAGAGGTGGATTATAGTAGAGGTAAGGTAACACAGGACTCACCTCGTGTAGGGTTCACAGGCCTTCTTGTAGGCGTCTTACTGTTCTTATGTTTCTTATGTTCTTATGTAACAAGAGATATACATGGGGACTACATACATACATACATACATACATACATAGAAATATACATAACATTAAACAAAATACCATAGCAAATACATGAATACAAATCTCGAGTGAATCATGAGCACGGTTTTTATTACCAATCATCATTATTATTTCCTATCCACTAAAAATCTATTTATCAAACGGTTATAATCTGTTTACATTTAAACATAATATTTATAAAAGTACTAGGCTAGGTAAGGTTAAGATTTGTTCATTTCAGCCAATCTAAAAAGTCTAATCTTAAATAAAAACATTAAATATTATAAAAACGCCAGAGGATCCCTTAAGCTCACCCCCATGGTGACGTCACGGAGCTTGGACACGGGATTGGAGCGGACATCCCAAACCACATACTTAGTCCCCAGAGCACGCCAATAATGTGTTCCGGGGGAATAACCTATGTAAACCTTCAATACTTTTCGCCTTCCTACCTCCTTCCACTTTTTCCAACTGTAACCTAAAACCCTCATTGAATCATGACTCATTGACTCATGGACTCAATGACTCATTGAATACTCTTGTAATTTCATTCATTTGGCTAAAATAAACAATCTATTTACCAAATTCATGTGTCTGTTTTAACCGTGGCTATTAACTTCTACTATTTACCGTTGGACTATACATTTCTTACTATTTTACCCGTGCTATAATCTACTATTACCGTTGCATAAATTTCTACTAGTTTACACCGTTGCTATAATTTCTACTATTACCGGCTATATTCTACTATTTTACGTGCTATAATTTACTATTTTACAGTGCTATAAATTTACTAGTTACCGTGCATAATTCTGACTATTACCGTGTGCTTAATAATTTTTACTATTACCGTGCCTAATTCTTACTTATTTACCGTTGCTATAATTCCTTTTACTATTTTTTACCCGTTGCTATAATTTCTACTAATTTTTTTAAACCCCCCCCCGTGCTATAAATTTTACTATTTTACCGGCTATAAATTTCTACTATTTTAACCGTCGCTTATAAGTCTTACTTATTCCGTGCTTTTAAATTTCTACTATTTACCGTGGCTATAAATTTATACCATTTACTCATTTTATATTTCGCTAAATTCATTATTTTTCACTTGCTAAACCTTTATTTAACTCAATTGGTGACCCACATTCTAAAAACATCAAATGTAAAAAAAAATTAATAGATCCTTTTTTTCCTAAACATTAAGGGTTTTCAATTGGTTATATTTTGTCCTGTTCGTCGAGTTTTTTCCGATGCAAGTTCAGGTCACAAATTTTTATTTCTGGATAGAGGATGAAATTCCATGAACACCAAATTCTTCCCTTGTCAGTCAGTAAAGGTCTTGAAATAAAAAACATTTCTTTCCTTCCTTCCTTTGCTTCCTGTCACTAATTTTTACCCTTTTTAAAATTTTCATCTCGTTGTTATTTGAATAAATTAATCTGGACGTTCTCTTGTGTTGGGAATCTCTAGCAAATTTTTTAATATTTTTCTTCTTCCTTCGTGCAATTTGTTTCGTGTCTTTACCATTGCGACTTCCTCACGGCGCCCATCTTCTTCCCTGGATCGGCCTTAACCCTTCACGCCAGGATCTTTCCTTTGTTAAAAATAAAATTGTATGTTGTCAAGCAATACACCCATTATAAAAAGTAGAAACTCAATTATACCATTAGCTTATTTCGACAAGGATTCTAACAGGTCATATCTTGGTCATACCCGGCCTGGTCAAAACACCTTTCCGTTCTTTGTATATATACCTGTCCACCGTTCCTTCTTACGGAAAAGTTTGCTAACATACAACCTGTTCCTAAAAAAGGTGGGACCGTGATAACATCCTTCAAAACTTACCGTCCGATAGCTTTGACTTTCCCTGCCTTTCTAAAGGTTTTTGAATTCTATACTTACTAAGGAAGATTCTTTAAGGCAGTCTATTCTGCTCACAATCTTCTATCTGATCGTTCAGTACCCGGTGCCGGTATAAGGGCGATCTACTGGGATCTTCTAGCTTCCCTAACTGGAATCTTTGGTCATTCCGCCCTTAAGGGGTTTTCGGGTTGAAACTTTTTTGCTGTTTGCCTGTGGGGAGACATATCAAAAAGTTGTGAAGGGGAGTTAGGCACAAAATTTTATTTCCAAAAAATACCCTCATTCGGTTTCTAATCCTTTCTCTCTGTACCCTTATCTTAAGTTGTCCTTTTCAAACCGTTTCTTATTGCAGTACTGAGACGGAACATTGTTCTTCCTCCTAAATCTATCAATAGTGGTGTTCCCAAGGTTCTGCCTATCACCCACTCTCTTTCTATTATCATAATGATCTTCTTAAGTCTAACTCAAAGCCCTATACACTCCTACGCTGATGATTTTACCTGCATTTTTTTTCAACGTCGTTTATTAGAAATCAAACTTCAACGGGAACTAAGTGATACACGGAGAGATGCCACGTGAGAGAGAGCCTAACTTCTGATCTTTCTATAATTTCTGATTGGGCCAAGCAAACCTTGTTTGTTCAATGCCTCAAATAAAAATTTCTTCCCCGATCTGACGCGACCAAAACATACCAGATAAATTATCACATCTTCTTTAATGACACTCAACCGTCTCCTTCTTCTATCACTGAACATCTAGGACTATCCTTACTAAAAACCGAACTGGAAATCTTCACATATCATCTCTTTTCTAAAACAGCTTCTAAAAAGTTAGGGTCTGGTGGCGTCGCGTCCTTTTTTTTCTCCTCCAATTGCTTGCTCTCTAAAGGGCCTTATCCGCCAATTGTGTTATGGAGTATGGTCTCACATGTTGGGAGGATATCCACTCAATACAGCTCCGTAAACGGGTCGAGGTCAAAAGCTTTTCGTCTCATCAACTCCTCTACCTTCTGACTGACGTCTTCAACGTTAAATCACCGCGCAATTGCTCTCTGCTCTCTTCTACCGTATTTTATGCCACTGTCTTCTGAACTTGCTGACCTGCATTGCCTCCCCACCCTCCGGCGGACATCGCTGCACAAGGACTTTATAATCATTCTCAACCATTTCTGTCCCATCTTCTAATGCAAGAGTTAATCAGATCTTTAATCTTTTCATCCCTTCACCCCCCCCCGCTGGTAAACTATGAACTCTCTTCCTGTTTCTATTTTTCCACTTTCCTTATGGGGGAACTTAAATCTTTTTCAAACTAACGAGTAACAAGACCCACCTCCCGAACTAAATTGCGTCACCCCTCGTGTTTTTATTTGATTCTCTTTACTTTCTTATAGGACTGGTACTAAGCGGGCTTTTGTGTTACCATTTTGTTTGTAGCCCTTGGCCAGTCCTTTGTAATGTAAAAAAAAAAAAAAAAAAAAAAAAATTCTAAAATATTGCTTATATTCACTAAAAATGTCTAATGGTTTTTTTTTTTTTAAAACCCAAATTACAATGAAAATTACGCTCTGGGCCTCAAGGGGTTAATGCCATTTCTCGGTGCTTCCTCATTTATCCACTGTATTCCTCCTGCCTTCTCTTCTTCAATTCTCTCGTCCCCATTCATCAAAAGTCTCTTGTTTTAAACTTACATTCTTAGCCTCTCTCTTTTCTTTCCTACATCTTCTTTCTTGACTGAACTCTTCTCTCTTGTTTTGTTTCTGTATTTCGTCTTCTTCTTCTTTTCTTCTTCTTCTTCTTCTTCTTCTTCGTCGTCTTCCTCCTCCTCCTCCTCTTCCTCCCCTCATATAGGAGTAAAGTATGCATATAGGCAATACGATAACCTCAAAATATAACTATCAAAGCAAAATAAATCGTAACTGAAGTACAACAGGAAAAGTGATTAGGTGTCATCATCAGTAATGATCTTAAAACCAGTCCGCATTGCTCCTAGCTGCCATTTAAAAAGGGCAAAACTATGATGTTGAGCTTTATCAAACGCAACTTTGAACACAAAACTCCGGAAAGTAATGCCACAATTATGCCACGTCTTGGTTAGGCACGCACGCACTTGGAAATATGGCGTTCAAATTCTGTCGCCCTGTTCGTAAAAGACCAAGGAAATTGGAATCAGGCAAAGAGAGGCAACCAAAACTAATTCATCTCTGGCGAAATCATCTTAAGAAGAGAGACTGTGAGAAACTAATTCATGTTTCCTTAAAGGATGTTTAGTAATCGTGGGGATAGAAACCGTTAAGATCCTAAAAGGATTTGCATGTCATTTTTATTTTTTTTTTTTTTTGTTATCACAGAGAACCTTATCCGGCTTTCAGCTCAAGTCGACAACAAGAAATAATGGTTAAAACTAAACGGTCAACGTTGCATCACTTATCTCCGTAAATAACATTATTTTCAATGTGAGAGTCGTGATCGAGGAACAAGTTACCAGCAAATGTTTCGAAAGCCCCTAGCACAATAACTACAAAATTAAAAAACAGACTGACGCTCACTCTAAAGTAAATGGTATTGATAGGCCCTGCGCATTCCATATTAGTCCCCGGGGATCTATTATTAGTTTGTAGTGGTAGTGGTAGTTGTAGTTAGATATTTCAACCCTATCTTTCTGCACTACGAAACTTCCATGTCTCATCTTCTTTAGGGACATGTATCATTTCCAAAACTGGTCTCTTTACAAGTAGTTGATAGTTAGTAGTACGTAGTTTCAGAGATACCAGCGTCAGGACCAATAGGTCTAGTGTGTCACTGTTTAGTCCTATGTAATCCTATGTAATCCTCCTCCTCCTCTTCTGTCAACTCCCGTCCTTCCTGTCTCTACAATAACAGGTTCATGAGATGTCTTATTGCCTCTCTCTCTCTCTCTCTCTCTCTCTCTCTCTCTCTCTCTCTCTCTCTCTCTCTCTCTCTCTCTCTCTCTCTCTCTCCTCTCTCTCTCTCTAGGAATGAGAGAGAGAGGAAAAAGGAACGGATGGAAAAGAAAGGTCAAGGAAGAAGGAAAAAAAAAAAAAAAAACTGATAATATAATTAAAGAAAAAAGGAAACACAGAATGGAGGAAAAGAAAAAACTGAGCGAGCAAACGATTGATTAAAGAATAAAGATAATAAAAAGAAAATAGGAACAATAGTGATACAACAAACGAGAGAAAAAGAGAGAAAATAAACGAAAATAATCACGACATTCCTCTCTCTCTATCTCTCTCCGTCTCTCTCGTCTGCTCGCTCTCTCTCTCTCTCTCTCTCTCTCTTCTCTCCGCTACTCTCTCTCTCTCTCTCTCTCTCTCTCGTAATGAAGGTATTAGTAACATGCTTGTTCGTTCCTTAATACGCCTTTGGACATTGAAAGCTGGGGGTGCCACACCACGCCAGTATTTCTATTTTTTATGTAAAAATGTTACAACTGCGGGCTTACTATAAGACCTTTTGTGGCTGTTTCGTACATTAATATATGTAGATAATTTTCTCGCATGTTTTTATTGAAAAAATGGGGAATATTAATCGTTAGAATAAGCATTTGTCAAAGATTCCACTGCACGCCCACTATTCTGCTTATCTATAGGATGAAGGGCCAGAAATATACAAACTTCCTACAACAGAGAGAAATTTCTGATTATTTATACGTATAGTATATAAATTGCAGCTGACAGAATAATACATCCAAGTTATAAAAAACATTAATGTTTACCCACAGTGTGTGTGATGACTGAGGTACGGACACTGTCTTCAGACTACCACACGTGTTCTTTATCCCAAGCACCCCTCCCTACCTTGGAAGGCCACCCGTGCGTTTCTAGTCTGGCATGCGTATCTCCTGAGACCTTTTCGAAGATATTGTATACATTGCTATGCCACTGGAGCCGTAACTTTCGCAGTCATACTTCCTTGAACACCAATAACTGTTGTTCCTCATATTTATCACGTTTCTTATTTAAATCAGTAAAGATATAATCAGTACAAACAATATTCATTCATATATTACGAAGATTGTGAATTAACAGGCGTATTGAAGTGTTGGGATATGTATGTGAGTAATCATGATACTATGAAAGTAACTTCATTTACTGAGAGGGGGCTCGTAGTGGAGTAAACGAAAAAAACGATTTACGAACAAATGAATAGGCACCATGTTGGACCGCACGAGAAAACGGAAAAATGTAAAGATATTAGTAAATGAACCTATGGCCTCTGCGTTCTCTGGCCATATGGCAAGGATTGTGTGGAGGGCGACAGAGTAAACCTTGACTAATACACTTCCATCTCTTGTCCTCCATGAATTTAAACTTTACTAATACACTTCCATCTCTTGTTCCTCATGATAAACCTTTACTAAAGCCCCGCTCCACACTGACCACTCACCACCCGTCGGTTTTTTTTTTGCTTGCCCGTCGGTGCTTGCCGTCGGTGCTTGCCGACGGGAAGCGCCGTTGCCAGGGTTGTGTCAACACGAAACGGTTTTGTTCGGCGGTCAGCGCGCTTCTGATTTCAAAGTGAGAGTCATGTTTATGATATACGTGTACTCTCACTCGAGATTATGAAATAACCATAGGAGGTTTAGAAAAACTGACCCAAACTATCATCTTCATGACACATTATGCATATCATAAGCAAGAAAAAAATATCCGAAAACCTTTTGTGTATTCTAAAAAATATAGCAAAAAGAAATAGTGTATAAACATTTTTCCCTTTTGTCTTCAACTCGCTGCAATTTCCCGACCATGTTTCCATTTATTTTTGATCACATGCTCGTAATCAGCTGACTTTCCTGGTTCTTGATGGTATACAGTGTTATGAATTATGCAATGCAAAAAAAATCTAGATAGTGATAAACTGCCGAACTTTTGAAGCATGTGTTGTTTGGTTGCTGGACACCCATGAGTGACGGGCATGCCCGCCCAAATTACACCTCCTGAATGTCGGACGGGCAGCGCCGGGACGAGTTAAATTGCTCGTCGGCATCGTTGTCCACACTGCCACTTTATGTAGTGACGAACAACTGTTAGGACGGCAAGCGCCGACGGTGGTTGTGAGTGGTAGTGTGGTTGGACGGGGCTTAATACACTTCCATCTCTTGGTCCTCCATGATTTAAACCTTACTCAATACACTTCCATCACCTTGTTCCTCCATATGATTTAAACCTTTACTAATTCACTTCCATCCTTGTTCCTCCCATGATTTAAACCATGATTACTAATACACTCAATCACGTGTTACGCCATGATTTAAACCTTTACCTAATACACTTCCATCTCTTGTTCCTCCATGATTTAAAACCTTTTAACTAATACACTTCCCTCTCTTTGTCCTCCAGATTTAAACCTTTACTAATTACACTTCCATCTCTTGTCTCATGATTTAAACTTTACTAATACATTCCAATCACTTGTTCCTCCTGATTTAAACCTTGTACTAATTACACTTCCATCTCTTGTTCCATCCATGATTTAAACCTTTACTAATACACTTCCATCAATTGTTACTCCAGGATTTAAACCTTTACTAATACACTTCCATCTCTTGTTCTTCCATGATTTAAAGACCTTTACGATAAACTTCCATCTCTTGTTCTCCATGATTTAAAACTTTTACGTTAATACACTCCATCACTTGTTCCTCATGATTTAAACCTTGAACTAATACACTTCCCTTCTGTCCTTCCATGATTTAACTTTACTAATACACTTACTCCATCTTCTGTTCCTCCATGACTCTCCTGTTTGTATCCGCAATTACTGTTTCGGATGAGCCGTTTCTATCTAGTGTTGTTGTTTTTACTTGCGGTTTAATGTGGTTTTCTTCTCAGCTCCTCTTTTTTAGTCTTCTTTTCTATGCATCTGTTTTCTCCGGTTATAGACGGAGTTTGTTTCGTGTGAACCGTTTTCCATCTATTCTGGGAGTATTTTGATGATCTGTTCTCCCTGTATGCTCTTGTCTCTTACTTTCTAGATCCTTCGCACCACCAGGTCCATCTATTATTTTTTTTTTTTATATTAGATTTCTCTTCTCCAATTTCGCTACATTTCCATCTTCATCTTCTCCATTGCTACATTTCCATCTCAGTCTTCTTCATTACAATACATTTCGCATCTCGTCTTCTTCATTCCTACATTTCATTCTTCGTTCTTCGTTATTCCTACTTCCATCTTCGTCTTCTTCATTCAACATTCCATCTCGTCTTTTCATTCCTACATTTCATCTTCTTCTCTTCATTCCTAATTCCAGTCTTCGTCCGTCTTCATTCCTTACATTTCCATCTCCGTCGTTCTTCATCCTACATTTCCATCTTCATTTCTGCTTCATTCCTACATTTCCAATCTTCGTCTTTTCATTCCTACATTTCCATCTTCGTTCTTCTGCATTCCTAATTTCCATCTAACATCTTCTTCATTCCTACATTTCCATCGCCATTTCTCATTCCTACATTTCCCCAATCCGTCTTCTTCCTTCCTACATTTCCATTCTTCGTCTTCTTCATTCCTACATTTCCATCTTCGTTCTTCATGCATTCCTACATTGTGTTTCCATCTCCCGTCTTCTCATCCTACATTTCCATCTTTCACCTTCCTTCATTTCTACATTTATATGTTCTACCTTATTAATTTCTCTCAGGTCCTCCGTTCATCGTTACAGAAAGATAGGAGAGAAACTACGGGGGGGGGGGGGGGGGCATCAGTAGAGCGCATTAAAAAAAACTCCGCCGAATATCTCGATGACGGGGGTGCGCGCGCCCCCCCCCCGGCTGGGGGGTTCCAACAGGTCAATTTTAACCAGATACGATGAAGTTACGAGAAACCTCGTTTACCATAGTAGTGTCTAAGGCCTCAGTGCATCCCTAGAGCGCTGAAGTCAGAAAAACGGAAATATTTTTACCCCCCCAAAAAAAGGAAACATATTTAAACAACATGGTGCCATGGCAACAGTTTGATTCGATTTCATCCAAAATAAATCAGTTACTTACCTTATACCCAAATAGACTTGGTATATACCAAGTTTGGTTCCCAAATCTAGTTGAACTGTTCGAGAAATCCTGTACACGAACACAAACAAAACAAACCAAACAAACAAACAAACAGACAGACAGCTCGGGGTTGAAAACATAAACCTCCCTCCAACTTCGTTGGCGGAGGGTAACTAGGGGGGAACT
>JACEEZ010026205.1:107500-177500 GCA_016584305.1 Chionoecetes opilio | reverse complement strand
TCTGGGTTTTTATTTTATATATTTTTTGGAAATAAACTGGGGGAAAGTGAGAATTATCAAACAAACGAGAAATTTCTTTTTTTTACGAGAGGTAAGGCGGTTGTGTGTGGGTTTTGTGAGAGAGAGGAGAGGAGAGAGAAGGGGAAGAGAGAGGGGGAGAGAGAGAGAGAGAGAGGAGAGAGAAGGAAGAGAGAGAGAGAGGGGAGGAAAAAGAGGGAAAAAGAGAGGAGGGGGAGAGAGGAGAGAGAGGAAGGGGAGAGAGAAGGGGGAAGAGAGAGAGAGAGAGAGAGGAGAGAGGGAAGAGAGGGAGGGAGAAGAAGGAGAGAGATAGCTTAACCCTCCCTTGCCATCACTCCAGCAGTCATAACAACGTCATGTCCTCTTGCCCCCCACGAGGGGGCGGGGAGGCAGGGGCAAAAGGGCCCCCAACACCAAAACCAAACTTTCCCCCCCCCCCCTTAACTTAACCACCCCCGGACCGGCCTCCCGCGGGGCTTGTCAAGACTAAGCAAGTAGTGTTTGTAGCTGTGTGTGGTGAGGTGGGGGGGTGAAGAGAGGGGGATGTTGATGGTGAGGTGGCGGTGGATGAAGAGAGGAAGGATGTTGACTGGTAGGTGGGGGTGGAGTGAAGAGAGGAAGGGGCGTGTGACTGGGGTGAGGTGGGGTGGAAAGAAGAGAGGAAGGAGTGTGTGGGGAGGTGGCGGTGGAGTGAAGAGAGGAAGGGAGTGTGAGGTGGGTGGTGGGGAATGAAGAGAGGGGAAGGATGTGTGATGGTGAGGGGGTGGTGGAGTGGAGAGGAAGGGATGTGTGACTGGGAGGTGGGGTGGAATGAAGAGAGGAAGGGTGTGGACTGGTGAGGTGGTGGGGGAGTGAAAAAAGGGGTGTGGACGGTGAGGTGGGGGGGGAATGAAGAGGAGGAAGGGATGTGTGATGGTGAGGTGGCGGGGGGGAGTGAAGGAGGAAGGGGTGTGTGACTGGTGGGTTGGGGGGGATTTAAGAAGGAAGGGATGTGGACTGTGGAGGTGGTGGTGGGAAGAAAAGAGGAAGGGATGTGTGACGGTGAGGTGGTGGTGGAGGAAAAAGGAAAGGGGTGTGGACTGGTGAGGGGTGGGGGGAATGAAGAGAGGAAGGGGTCTGTGATGGTTTAGGTGTGGTGGAAGTGAAGAGAGGAAGGGGTGTGTGCGGGGGAGTGGGGGTGGAGTGAAAAAGGAAGGGATGTGTGACTGGTGAGGGGGTGGTGGGTAAGAGAGGAAGGGGGTGTGACTGGGAGGGGTGGTGGAGTGAAAAGAGGAAGGGATTGTGACTGGGGAAGGGGGTGGGGGAGGAAGAGGGAAGGGATGTGTGACTGTGAGGTGGGGGGTGGAAGAAGAGAGGAAGGATGTGTGATGGGGAGGTGGGGGGGGTGGAATGAAGAGAGGAAGGGATGGGACTGTGGATGGTTGGGGGTGGGGGGGGGGGTGGAAAAGAAGAGGGAAGGGATGTGTGACTGTGTGACTGGTGAGGTGGTGGTGGAATGAAGAGAGGAAGGGATGTGTGACTGGTGAGGTGGTGGTGGAATGAAGAGAGGAAGGGATGTGTGACTGTGTGACGGTGAGGTGGTGGTGGAATGAAGAGAGGAAGGGATGTGTGACTGGTGAGGTGGTGGTGGAGTGAAGAGAGGAAGGATTTGGGGATGGTGAGGTGGTGGTGAAAGAAGAGAGGAAAGGGTGTGTGATGGGAGGTGAGGTGGGGTGGAATGAAGAGAGGGGGGATGTGTATTGAGGTGAGGTGGTGGTGGAATGAAGAGAGGAAGGGAGCGTGACTGTGCTGGTGAGGGGGGTGGTGGCATGAAGGAGGAAAAGGGATGTGTGACTGGGGGGTGGTGGGGGGAAGAAGAGAGGAAGGGATGTGTATGGGGGGTGGTGGGGGAATGAAAGAGGAAGGGGCGGTGAAGGTAGGTGGTGGTGGAATGAAGAGAGGAAGGGATGTTTTGATGGTGAGGGGGTGGTGGAATAAAGAGGAAGGGATGTGGATGGGGAGGTGGGGGGTGGAATGAAGAGGGAAAAGGGTGTTGACGGTGAGGGGGCGGTGGGAAGAAGAAGGAAGGGATGTGTGATGGTGGGTGGTGGTGGAAGAAGAGGGAAGGGGTGTGGAGGTGAGGTGGGGGTGGGAATGAAGAAGGAAGGGATGTGTGTGGTGGGGTGGTGGAATAAGAGGGAAGGGATTGTGAAATGGTGGGGGGTGGGGAAGAAGGAGAAGGGATGTGGACTGGTGAGGTGGTGGGGAAGGGAAAAGGGAAAGGGACGTGTGACTGGTGAGTGGTGGGGGAATGAAGAGAGGAAGGGGTGTGTGACTGGTGAGGTGGGTGGAATGAAAAAGGGAAGGGATGTGTGACTGGTGGGTGGTGGGGAATGAAGAGAGGAAGGGTGGGATGGTGAGGTGGTGGTGGAATGAAGAGAGGGAAAGGGGGTGGACTGGGAGGGGTGGTGGAATGAAGAGAGGAAGGGATGTGTGACTGGTGAGGTGGTGGTGGAATGAAGAGAGGAAGGGATGTGTGACTGGTGAGGTGGTGGAGTGAAGAGAGGAAGAGGGGGTGTGCTGTGTGACTGGTGAGGTGGTGGTGGAGTGAAGAGAGGAAGGGAGGTGGGAGGTGGTCATTCAGAGGGGGTTTCACTTTGTTTTTGCCTTTATTTCTCTACTAGCCCCAAAGCCGCCCTCCGGGGGGATTTTTTTTGGCTAGTCCTGCGGGGGCTATTTGGGGTGGGTTCGGCCCACCAAACACGGACTCCCGATAGCCCCCTTTAACTTTCCCGAAATATGGAATAAAATTTATATTCCCCCACCCCTTTACCACCCATTTCCCCTCACCCCCCCCCCCCCCATTCATCACCCATTACCCAAACCCCCCCCACCCACACTACCCATTTCCCCCCCCCCACAACCCCTTCACTCACCCCTTACCCATCACCACACACCCCTTCCCCCTCACCCATTACCCATCACCCCCCATTTTTCCCTCACCCATCACCCCCTCACCCCCAAACCATCACCCCCCCCCCATTCATCACCCATCACCCCCACACCCATTACCCATCCCCCCCCCCATTCATCACCCTTTTCCCATCACCCTACATCAAGGTTTTTCCTCAATTCTGCAAAACCCCTTTTTTTCACAATTATCGCTAAAAGGCTGCTAAAAAAAGAAGAAGTGATCGGATCATCTCATAATTGGGCTTAAAAACCTTCCCCTGGTCAACCCGGTTCCAAAAATGTGCCATATGAGGTGATTGCGCCACGGGGGGCGGAACCTTCCCAGACACACACACACACACACACACACATACACAAAACACACCCCACACAGACAGACGGGACACATTTTCGCTATATTTACCATTACCCATCACCCCCCACCTATTCCCTCACCCATCACCATCACCCCCAACCCATCACCCCCACCCATTCACTCACCCATCACCCCACACCCATTACGATCCCCACCCATTCACTCACCCATTACCCATCACCTACATAAAGGGGTTTCCTCAATTCTGGCAACCACTTTTTTTCTTCACAATTATCGCTAATAGGTGCTAAAAAAAGAAGATAAAAAGGGATCGGTCATCTCATAATTGGGCTTAAAACCTTCCCCTGGCCCAACCCGGTTCCAAAAATGTGCCATATGAGGTGATTGCGCCACGGGGGGCGGAACCTATACCAGACACACCACACACACACACACACACACACACACAGACAGACAGACAGACAGACAGACACACTTTTGCTTATATTTACCATTACCATCACCCCCCACCTATTCCCTCACCCATCACCCCACCCCCACCCTTTCACTCACCCATCACCCCACACCCATTACCCATCACCCCACCCTTTTCACTCACCCATTACCTATCACCCTACATCAAGGCTTCCTCAATTCTCGCAACCCACTTTTTTTCACAATTTTCGCTAATAGGCTGCTAAAAAAAAAGAAAAAAAAAAGGTGATCGAATCATATCATAAGTGGGCTTAAAACCTTCCCTTTTAAACCCCGGTTCCAAAAATGTGCCATATGAGGTGATTGCGCCACGGGGGCGGAACCTATACCACACACACACACACACACACACACACACACAGACAGACAGACAGACAGACAGACACACTTTCGCTTATATTATTATAGATAGTTGTGGACGAAGCATTTAAATGTCTTCTATACATAACAAGTACGTGTGAGAGTACGTGTTGTTAGATGTCCTGTACAAAGCATCGTTTGGAGTTACTGATCAAAATAAATGAGGCAATTCCATGGGTTATGTTAGTCATAAGTCGTAAGAGAGATCGCAGATTTAACAAGACAACAGACAGAACATTTAATACGAGAGAAGTGGATCGGGGGAAAAAAACATACTTCACACTTAGGAATTAACGAAAGAAATAATATAACTGGCAAATATTACACAGCCAGACCAACAGAGACACACAACACACCACACAAAGGCACTATGGGAAACATGCTACACTATACTATATCATTTTGTGGAGAAAATACCAAACCATAATAACAATTTCTAAGGAAGCTGTTTGGTCCCATAACAAACTTTAATATTGTAACCTAAATGTACTCCCTTATTTTCCCTTCCCCTTCTTACACAAGTTCTCGACATCAGTCCTTGCCTTACGACCATCTTACCGACCATCTTACGACCCTCTTACGACCCTCTTACGACCATCTTACGACCCTCTTACGACCCACTTACGACCCTCTTACGACCATCTTACGATCCCTTCTACGATCCACCTACAATTTTCCACAAGCCCACTACGATCCATCTACGACCCCTGTGCGATCTTTTCTACGACCCCTCGACGATAATTCTACGACCCCATTTACGATCCATCTATGACTCTCCACTACCTATCTACGATCTTTCACGACCCAACCACGATCCATCTACGATCCCTCCTACAACTCTCCACGACTCATCTACGACTCTTCTACGACCCATCCACGATTCTCCGTGGATGACTCCCGAAGACTCCTATAATCTTTCCACGACTCTTCCACGACCCCTCCACGACCCCTCCACGACCCTCCACAACCCCAGTACGACTCTTCCACGACCATCTTACGACAACTCAACGACCCCTTTCTTTACCCTTATCACGCAGCCAAGACTGAAGTAGAGTCGTTACAATGGGGAAAGTGTTCGCATAGGGGGAAAAAGTACTAATAATATGGTAAAAAAGTAATACTAGTAGAAGTAGGCCTCCCTTCCTGCCCTCTCCCCTTCTGTACTTCCCTCATAGGCCGCCAAGATATTGAAGGCCGAATATTATATGGCGCTACGGAGGCCTAAGAAAAGGGGGAAATATGGAGCAAATAAGTAGTGGTTATAATAAATGGTAAAAATATGTTAAATAATAAAAAGAAAGAAAGTTATAAAAGAAAGAAGAAAGTTATAAGTAAAGAAAGTTAGAAAGAAATTTTAAAAAGTGGCTAGTATGAAAGGACAGATTTAGTAGTTTGTATTTGGGGAGACGGAATAAATATGTTGATGATGGATTGAATAATAATAATAATAATAATAATAATAATAATAATAATAATAATAATAATAATAATAATAATAATAATAATAATAATAATATGATAAAGATATGATAAAGAAGATACAGATTTATTAGTAAAGATATGAGAATTGTTGTTTAGATGATATTAAGGAGTTAAGAATAGGATGCACACACACACATACACACATACATACATACACACATACACACATACATACATACATACACACATACACACATACACACACACACACACACACATACATACACACATACATACATACACACATACATACATACACACATACACACATACATACATACGTACACACACATACATACAAAAATACATACATACATACACACACACACACACACACAAACATACATACATATATACACACATACATACATACATACATACATACATACATACATACATGCATACACACACATACATACATACATACATACATACATACATACATACACATACATACATGCATACATACATACATACATACATACATAACATACATACATACATACACACTGATAAATAGGCCTTTAACACACTTTAGAAAAGATATGTGCAAAATACACAAAGGCATCGTTTAAACTGTGGAGAAAAAAACTTTACTCGACACACACACACACACACACACACACACACACACACACACACACACACACACACACACACACACACACACACACACACACACACACACACACACACACAGGTGATATAATAAAAAATCAAATAAAAAAAAAGTTACATCAAGAGAGAGAGAGAGAGAGAGAGGAGATGGAGAGAGAGAGAGAGAGAGAGAGAGAGAGAGAGAGAGAGAGAGAAAGAAAAAAAAATCACGCCGTGACGTCACCGGTCAGCCCCGATAGTCACCTATCAACACCGATACAGTGACCCCGCGCGCCCGTCCACCACAATCCACCACCACCACTTTCGATTTCTCTGCCATCGCTGTTCTTTTTTTCCCATTTTTTCCTCCCTTTCTCTCACTTTGGTACTGTCCCAGCTTCCTGGAGGATCTGCAGAGAGAACTCAACTCTGGGTGAAATAACACCAGCCAGCCTCCCGTTTGCAAAGACAGTACTCCCTCCCCCTCCCAACCTGCCTCCCTGCCTGACAAGTGACAAGCACTGCGGCACGTCACCACGCCACCACCACCACCACCACCCGTACTGCCTCACACCACAACCCGCGCTGCGACTATGACTGGTGATGTAAGTCACCACCACCTCATCGCACGGCCCCGCGGCCTACCTGGATACACACCTGGTCGTTGGTGTGCAGTCTGTGGCAAGACAACCACCGATAAATCAGTCGCTGACTGCTCAGGAGGTGATTGCCCCAACATCGCCCATACCAGCTGTCTCAACACCAACACAACACTCGACTGCTGTCAAGTCAGTGTTCTACGCGAGGCTGTGAGGATCTCGGCCCCCGTGGTCTTCCAGGAAGCAGTTGCACACCCATCACAGGGTGAGACTGAGCCTTCCGATGCTGCCTCCACTGAATTTCTCACTGCCGATGATGATGATTATGAAGACCTGCAGCAATTAGAGCCCGGAGCTCTAGTCAAAATCATCAGGGAGTTAAGAGGAGAGCTACGACGAAAAAACAGCATCCTCGGCTTTTTTGATACGACATCCCAGCGTATCGCCCAGCAGAGAGACGCTGTAGTAACCATCCTGGACTTTATTGACAACATAGCAGTAACCAAGTCCAGCCTTGAAGAGCTTGACACCAGAACCATTGCCACAAGCGCTAAGCCTGAATGGATTGACCGCCAGTGGCAAAAACACACTGCCACAAATCAAACCTCACAGGCCTGGTGGACGTCTGATAAGCCACTCCCACTTAAGTCTGTTGTCATACAACACAGACGTGGTGTGAACGTTCATCAAGAAAACACGCCTACACCGGCTGCGAGCCCTGAGCGCAGTAATTCTCATTATGATTTTCCATTAGACCAATGTCTCAAGTGTCAGAAAAGGTGTGATGGACATCTGAGAACGGTAGCTTAGTGCCCGGATGGACGCCATCTTTGAAACCACCCAGCTCGAAAATGCCCATTTGGTGGGGTACATTGTTGCACGTGTATCTGGACTTCTATACTAGCTATCGATGTGCGGTTGACGACTAAATATACGTCCAATGTGTACCGTCTAAATGAAAAATAATATGAAGCATTTTGTTATAGATTAATTATTATAAAAATCAATTATCGAAAAAAAATCATATATTTTTCAATATTTTATTATTAGACTTGTACTTTTTTTAGTGAAACAACACTGGTATGATTTTCCAAATTATGCATTTTGCTACACCGTTTATCTGTCTATAAAAATAACTCAACAAGTACAACATATCATCCACCACGAGTTTACAAACAAATATATGTAAAGAGGCATAAAAGACTTAGGCCGCCGCTGGCATTATCTATTCTGACGATAAACGCAAGTTAGGAATGTCGTACGGAGAGGATTTTAACACCATACGATATCTAATAAGCAGGCGGAAATTGTAATAGAAATTTTGCACTTTGGGGGCCATCTTGTTTTTTTAAAATGGCCGCCAATTTATATAATTATTATTAAATGGGTTTTGGAAAGAGTAGGAGCTGTTTTTAACCCATACGAGTAATTCCTAATAAGCAAGCGGGGGTTTTCTTGAACGTCAGTTTTAGTCAAATAACCCCGGTATGATCTTCCAAATTAAAATTTTTGGGGGTCGGGTTTTGCAGGCATCCCAGGGTTTCAGCATGGAGGGGTGTGACACTGTTAGTGCTCTGGCTAGCCAGGAAAAAGTTTAAAAGGTTTTTGAAGCTTGTGCAACGAAGATCTGTATCTTCAAGCTTTCACAGATCGGGGATCTTCGTGGAATTCCCAACAGACGTTTCAATAGCTTTCGGCCTTTCACGTGCAGCTGTACCCCAGGAACACGAAGATGTCGGTGCAATTCACTCCTTTATACATGTTTGTGCAAAGAAGGGCCCAGACGAATCTGGACAATTGCCCCTTTTTGAGACCCCTTTGATGCAGCATACGCTTGGGGCCCCAAAACTATCAGGCGGTTTTCGGCACGCAGCCTTGAAAACCTCCAGACGCCCCAGCACCATCAGCAGGACATGGCTGGGAACTCGGATGGCGGTTCGCTCAAAACCCGAGGAGGGGTTACCAGCCCAGATGTCGTCTTGAATTCATTCCATGCACAGCAGAAGGACGTGTCGACCGTCAGTTTGCTCCGCTACTGAATGGGTTGAAGTGCACTTTTGTGTGTAAGTGCAGGGATGCTCCAACATGGTGAGGATGAGCTATCGGGCTCGGGATGCCAATGACTCTGAGGCGCCTGAGTTTTAATTTTGGGTTTGCACGTATATTGTATAGATATTTTGTTTCTTTTAAAATGGGGCCAAATTGCCTGAAAACATAGACAGAAAAGGGTTTAGCAAAATGTATAATTTAAGATCATAAGGGTGATTGCAAAAAACAGGGACATGTTCAATGAACCTCCGCTTGCTTTTTAGGAATATACATCTTTTATGGTGTTAAAATCGCCCCATACGTTTTCCAAACTTAGTAATGAAAAATTTAATATAATTTGGGGGCCATTTTGAAATACAAGATGGGCCACCAAAGTGAGTTTTCCTATGTAAAAATTTCCGCCTCCCTTTTAGATATGTTTTTGGTGTAAAATCCTCTCCGTAGACATTTAACTTGGTTATCTAGAATAGATAATCCCCGCGGGCGGCCAAGTCATTTTACCCTCTTTACATATATTTGTTGAACTCGTGGTGGAGATATTTGACTTTTTGAGTTATTTTTATAGACAGATAAACGGTGTGCAAAAATGAAAATTTGGAAAAATTCCCCCGGTTTTTTTTCAAAAAAAAAAGACAAGTCTAATAAAAAATATTGAAAAATATGATTTTTTTTCGAAAATTTGATTTTTTAATAATTAATCTATAACAAAATGTTTATTTTATTTTTCATTTAGACGGTCCCCAAATTGGACTTATTTATTTAGTCTTAAACGCACATCGATAGCTAGTATAGAAGTCCAGAAACACGTGCAACAAGTACCCACCAAATGGGCATTTTCGAGCGGGGGTTTTCAAAAGGGGCCATCCGGGCCTAAGAAACCGTTCTTAGATGTCCATCTCATTTCCTATACCTGAGATATTGCCCTAAGGGAAAATCATAATGAGAATTTACTCCCCCGCCGGAGCATCACTTCAAAAATGGCCGGTTGGCCAAGGATATCACCTACACGAGCCCCGACCCCGCCGCGCTCCCCACACCCTCCCTGCCGCGAGCCAGAGCGGGGTTTCAGTGTCCCACCCACAAGTCCGAGCGCCGGGCTTCTCGCGCCCCCCCTGCCCGGAACTGTACTCGACTTCACAGGTACCCAACCAAAAATAACAAGCAGATAATTTCAATTTTCAGAGGGACAAGCGCCCCTTGCCCCAGTCCCCCCCGCGCCCCACAACGCAAGGCGACGTTTCAGTAGGCGCTCCAACACCCCGGGGCCCGATCGAACTACTGCCATCACGGCAAGAGAAGTGGGCACACGGAAACGATGCTTCAGGAATTTGAAGTGGATACGCCCCCCCCCCGGTCACAACCCCAGGAGTGCCGCACCCCCCTCGATCAAGAAAGGCAGGAAAACTTTTTTAAAAAACAGTGTCGCGGAACAGGCAGAACATAACGTTTGGTTACTTACTCCCTAAACAAGAGCTTTGGTTTCCTGCCCCCACTTTGCAGACCCCTCACAGGTGGAGGTGGACACCACCTCCCCCCTTCCCCCCCCACAATGACAGCCAACATCGCTACTCACCCCGGAGCTACGCCCCCCCCGCAGGCAAGCTCTTGGTAATCTTACCATATCTCAGTAACGTTAGGGGTTTTCCAGACTAAGTCGGTGACCAACGTACAGCCATTTTTTTTGCCACACAGTCCTGACATCATTCCCACTACGGGGGGGACCCCTCAACTTTAGTTCCAACAACTTTGGCCCCAGATAGGTGGTACTCAATTTGGTTCGCCCCCCCGGACAGAGCCCAAGGTACCTTTGGGGGGAGTCGCTGGTGTTTCCCGCAACAGCCCCCCTTGTACAAGCTCCCCCGTCGCCTTCCCTGTCACATGGAGAGTTTTTCTCAAATTGTGGACACACACTCAAGATCCATTTGTGTGCGTGTTTTTTCCTCCCCCAGTGGCAAGGGCGGGGAGCTCCTTTACTACCGGGCCACCCAAATTAGATGCCCTGCTCCTCCCGCACTCCTGAAACATTCATTATTTTGGGTGATCTCAACCAGACCTTGCCCCGAGGCAGTTTGACGAACTGTTGAGGTGTTTGGGGCCCCCAATCACGTCGACTTCCCCACCCCCATCTCAGGGTTTCACTTGACCTGAATCACCGATTTTTCCCGAGGATAGTGCTGCCCCCCCGTAGCAACAGTGGGTTCCCCTTTACCACCCGGTGTTCTCAAAGATCAAGTGGGCCTCGGCAGAGATGAGGCATGACTCGCACCAAAATGGTAGGGACAAGGGGAACTGGGATGAATGAAGGCAAATTTAAAACATCGGTGGCTGACGTCTACAGGTGACGTTGACACACAAGTGAAAAACCACAAAATCCTGATGCCCACAAAGATTTTTGCCCCCGCCAGACATAAAGTTAAACGGGGGGGGGGGACCAGCCCTGGTTTGGCTTTTAATGCAGAAAAGCAGCAGACAATAAAAGCAAGGGCCGGTGGATATAAGTCCACCCCACAAGAAGAAAAAAACCAGCACAAAATGGCTGTGAAAATATGAAAAGGTCCGAAAGAGGCGATCAACAAATGGAGGGATCACCCAAGCGAAAGTAACAGGAGTCATGGGCACAAGGATTTGGGGGGCAGCATCAAAAACAAAAAGGGCCTTCCCGTGATGACAGCATCCCCCGTTTACAGCACCTGATGGGTCTGTTTTCACAGTCACCGGGGTAAAAATCAGTTTGGCTGCCCCTTCTCCTCCAAGAGACAGTTCCTGACCCCCCAACGTGAACCTCCACAGTTCCCGGGTTTTAACCCAAACCCCCTAGGGGAACAAACCATTACCACGGAGGAGGGTTGCAACAACTTCAACAAGTTGATCCCAAGAAAGCGTGGGGCAGATAGATAGCCCTCACCTGTTAAAAAAAGGGGCCTCACAAATTTCTGTGCCTTTGTACCACTTCGGGAGGCCTTTTATTCAGCGCGGCCATTGAGTGGGAAAAGGGGGAAGCTGTGCTATCCCCAAAAAAAAGAGCAGAGGCGATCCTAGAATACCGCCCCATTTTCCCCCCTTTCCCTTGTTGGGAAAGTTCTCGAGTCCATCATTGCCCCCAAAATACATTTTTTGACGCTCACCGTTGTAAATTTTACCCGGAATTTGGCTTTTCCCACAGGGAAGATCTGCAGAGACCTTTCCCTGCACCAGCAGCCCGGAACCACTCCCTAGATCGGGGGGAAGACACCTTCGTCGTCCCCTTGACATCGCTGGTGCCTTTTATAGGGTTGGGTCAGGGATCATACCAAGCTGGAAAACAGGGGTCTGGGGGGACCTGTTACACCCCCTGCAAGATTACCTCCATGAAAGAACTTGCGGGGGGTGAAGGTCACACCCCTTGAAAAGCTATCAAAGCCAGTGTCCTCAAGGAAGGTACCTGGGGATATATGGAACGTTTACTTAACGAATCCTGCAGCTGATTTTTGAGGCAAAAAAGCGTACGCAGACGACTGTATCTCAATTTCCCTGTGAGGGAGGACCGCCACAACACAGTCATTCGTATCAACCCGGCCCTGAGAGCATGCCCCGGGGAAAAAAAATGGCAAGTCACCTTTGCACCAGACAAGACCCAAGCCGGGCCTCATCTCCCGCAGGAAGATGCAGCAACCGGGGGCCAACAGCCATTCTCCGGAAGGCAGAAAAATACACCTCCAGGGTCAGTCAAAATGCTAGGGGTGGAGCTCGACCCGGCCCACATACACCAGCCCCGTCAGAAGGCGCCCAAAGGGTGCTGCCTGGAAACTGACTAACCGACGCGTCGCGCACCTCTGGACGTCAGGGGGTCGGCACATCTACAAGTACAAGTCCGTCCTGATGGGAATTTTCTCGCCCCCCGCATGGTCCTCCTGCCCCCCCTCCCTCCGCCCCCTTGACCGGGTTCAAGCCAGAGCCCCGCGGCTGGCCCAGCGAAACCCCCTGAGGCTGCTGCACAGATCTTTCAAAATCTCCAGCAGCGGCGGCCCCTGGGGCGGCAGGGTCATATACAAGTCCGGTGCAGCTCCTAAACTGCAGAGCACTCCTATCCCACGGGCCAGGCCCCCCCCCCCTCTACCCGGCGGCCCAAACATGACCATCAATTGACTGGCTCTTCGCGAGGGGCGGAAAAATTTTCCTCCGCTCCTTCCTACCCCCCCTAGGCGACTCTGGAACACCCCTTTGGTTTTCGCCCGACCGACCTGCACCCACCACTTCCATAGCTTGCAATGTGCAGAGTCCCTGCGCATTCGGTCAGCGGGGTTCGAGTCCCCCTAGTCGTGCTGACGTGCGGCGTTTGTATAGTCAATAACCTTTTAGTTGGTACTTGCAAAGTGTCTAGATAGGGTGAAAATCTTTTTATCACCATTCCATGCACGCCTTCAAATCGGGCGTAAATGCCCGGTGCAAGGGAGCTAACGCAATAGAAAAAAACGTAAAAAAAAATAATGACTAAATATTTGTATATAAGATTTAAAGTTATAATTTGTAAAATTTCTTTAATATTGTGTATCAATATAGATACTTTCTGTATATTTTGTGTTTGGTATAGTTGGTTTGTAAATTTTTTTAATCATTTGGGACGTAATTTTATAGTAGAGAATTACGTACTTTTTCCTATTATTTTTATAATTTTTTATGAAAAAAATATAATACTGCAGAGATGTCCTTGGGGTCCCAGTCGGGACTTTGCCACACTCCCCTTTGTTTCAAGTATTAAGTTTTAAAAAAAAAAAGGGGAAAAAAAAAAAAGAGAGAGGAGAGAGAGAGAAGGAGAGAGAGGGGAAAAAGGGAAGGAGAGAGAGAGAAGAGAGAGAGAAAAAGAGGAGAGAGAGAGAGAAGGAGAGAGGAGAGGAAGAGGGATGGGGAAGGGGGAGAGAAGGGGGAGAGAGAGAGAGAGAGAGAAACAGATGGAGCAATAAAAAGAATAATGCATGGAGGAAGGCAGAAGAAGGAGAGAGATGGAAGGAGAAGAAGAAAATGAAAAAGAAAAAAAAGAGAAAGAGGGGAAAAAGAGGAAAAAAGAGGGGAGAAAAAAAAACAAAAGACGAGCGAAAGACAAGAACGAGAAAGGGAAACAGTAGAGGAAAGGAAGGGGAAAATATGCAGATAGGAAGAGGGAAGGAAGAATAAAAAGGGGGGAGGGGGAGGGGGGAGGGGAGGGGGGGAGGGGAGGAGGGAGGGAGGGGAGGGGGGGGGGTCAGGTGGTGTGTCACAGAAGGATTTGGTTCGTGTTCGATACGCGATCTGCCTTGGCAAGCACACTAGGCAGGCTTTGTTGTGACGCGATTTATTGTATGGAAGTGTGTGTGTGTTTTCTGTATGTGTATTTTTGTCTATGCATCTATCTAGTTCTGTCTATCTGTCTATCTATCTATCTATCTATCTATCTGTCTATGTATCTATCTAGTTCTGTCTATCTATCCATCTATCTATCTATCTATCTATCTATCTATCTATTTATATCAGTATGTCTATCTATTTATCTTTATACCTCTGTTTCTTGGTCCGTCTATCTATCTATCTATCTATCTATCTATCTATTAGTCTCTCTATTCTTATCTATTACTTATCTATATTATCTATACGTTATGCTATCTTGGTCAATCTCTAGCTATCTATTTTTTTCATGAATATGTATTTTATTCATTAATTTGATCAAAACTAACAAAAGATCAGTAGTATAAAGTAGTTCATTAAGATGGGTAATCTCTCTCTCTCTCTCTCTCTCTCTCTCTCTCTCTCTCTCTCTCTCTCTCTCTCTCTCTCTCTCTCTCTCTCTCCGTCTTCTCTCGCATACTCGTGAAGATTTCTAAACAGTGGATTTTCGAACAAACTTGGTCTCTCTCTCTTTTCTCTTCTCTCCTCTCTCTCTCTCCTCTACTATCTCTCTCTCTCTCTCTCTCTCTCTCTCTCTCTCCTCTCCTCGTCTTCTCTCCTATAACGGAACTTTGAATAACAAACAAAACAACACACTTGCAGAGATAAATTCCAGGGTAAAAATTATATTCTCTTTTAACTCTTTTAATATTCTTATAACTCTACCTTCACGCCGATCTTGCCTTGGCTATATAAATCGTCGGTTGTTAGCCATACAATTACGAAAATAACTTAATATACCAAATACTAGTGGAGAATACTAACAGGCATATCATAAAAAGATGCTTATATCATTAAAATTGTCTAATGGTGTCAAATTACAATGGAAATTACGTTGTGGGCCTCAAGGGTTAAATTCACTCTTCTTATTCTCTCAATGCCAATATCTTCTTGTCTTTCCCACAGAGATTCCTATTCTATTTATCAATGTACATAAATTATATTATTCATATGTGTATGTATATATCATTCTATTCTCCCTCTTATAACAAAACCATTATTTTCTCCTCTTCTCTATTCGCTTCTTTGCTAGTTTCTTTTCCCCTTCCCTTAACCTTTCACACACAGATTTTTCCTTTTGGCTATAAAAAATTGTAGTGTAAAAACCAGTTTTACAAAAAAGTAACTAAAATACCAAATTGTTAGCGAAAAGGATACTAAAAAGGATATCTATAAAATTTTGCTTATATCCCCAAAAAAAACGTTTACGGTACCCAAATTACTTTAAAAATTTACTTTCGGGGCCTAAAGGGGGTTAAAAAAAGCCATTCCTTGTCTCCTCTTTTCCCTTTTCTCTCTTCTCACTTCTTCTATTCCCCATTTTTCCCCCTTTAACAAAACCAGTTCGTCTTCCCCCAGAGATCCTGGAGACTCTCTGTGCAATTTTGCCCAAAGGTCTGCCATCCTTACCTTTTTCAACCAGGACCACGGACGCTCCACCGCCCGGTCCAGTACTTTTTTCCACTGGCGGGGGCTCCCCCCGGGGGCCCCATCCCGGGGGGGTATTGCCCCTGGGGGAACAGCCAATAAACCCTGGCGGGAAAAAGGGTGAGTTCCCAACCGTTTTTTTAGGGTTTAACGGGAAACATTTTTAATGAAACTTTATTGGACGGGAAAAGGGTGATTGCCATACACGTTTTTTCCCGGAAAACTGGAACCTTTACTGAAACTTTACTGGAGGAAAGGGTGAGTTATAATTGCAGGGTTTAATACTTGTTAACAACCGTGGTATTGTTTTCTTGTTAACAACCGTTGCTTCACTGAGCTTGAAATAACGTCAACTCTTCACCTTCAAATAAAAAAAAAAAAAAAAAATAAGATGTCTAGTTGGAAGTTTTCAACAACAAAAAAACGTGACTATAAAAAGTTACTATACACAAAAGTTCGATGCGTTGCTTCAGTATAGTCTCATTAATAATTATAGTTTCAACCTGTGTTAAGTGAGAACGGCTTTTTATTTGTTACTTCTATACTTTTGTCATGCGTTGTTTAGCGGACTCTTCCTTGAGTTTAGTTTGACTTGAATACACCAAACTTGTACTTGTTATTTGATGTGTTGTTCAGTAGTCTGATGGCTCTTTACTTCTACTGGGTTTTTTATACGTTGCATCATTAGACTTTTATTTATTATTATTAGTTCAGAGAGGGAAAATTAATAATGTTTTTTTTTACTCCTAATTGCTGGTTTACGTGTGTGCTTTCATCAGGCGATCACTAATAATTATGGTTTGGACACTTGCAAATTGATAGATGTTATTTTTACTATTATTTTGTTATACGTTGTTCATTAAACTTTCATTTTTTGTTATTAATTCAGCAAGTGCAAATTAACAGACGATTTTGGTTACTTTCAATTCTTTTATAAGATTTTCTTTTGTTATCAGATTGTCATCAATAACTATGGTTGACAGGTTTTTATTCACTCCAATTGGTTGTTTTCTGCGTTTTTCATCAGACGATTACCAATAAACACGATTTCTGATTGCTGTATTTTTTGTTCTACTTCTTAAGCTTTTCTTTTGATGCGTTGCTTCATCAGACTCACTTACAGATATTGATGACACATTTGATCTCCAATGCAAAAATCGAGTTGAAAGTTGTCAAAATATAAAAAAAAAGTCATGAAGTAGAAAACGTATGAATGATTTTTCTTCCGTCGACAAGTTGAAATCTTCGGGGAATTTAGGAATGCGAAGACGATTGCAAATAACTGGCCGGAGAGGAATGGAAGACAAGGGTAAAATTACAATGCATGATGAAAAGGAGGGAGAAAAGAGAGGGAAGTAAGAAGGTGACATTTATGAAGGTAGAGAAAGGGGAATCATAAGAGGGGAGAAGAATACAAACAAGTAATTGCAACCGATGACAATGAGGGAGAGAAGAGAGAAGTGAAGAAGAGGTGGAGTTTGTGAAATAGGAAGAAGAAAAGAAGATAGGAGGAGAAACATGGAATAAAGAGAGGAAATGGAGGAAAGGGATCATTGCAATAATGGATAACAAAAGAAATGAAGAGAAAATAAAATATATAAAAACATTAAAGAATAAAAGACACAAACTAAGGGAAGAAAAAAGTTTGTGAAATGTATAAAGACATAAAAGGAAGAAAAATTAATGCCATGTATTATTAGAGGGAAGAAAAAATGCACTGATAATTAGTGATCAGATAAAAGATGGACTGCAAGACGCTATTTCAATGGATCAAAAAAGGAAAGGGATAAAAAGGACACAAGGCGATGAAAAGAAGCGATGAAAAGATGGAAAATATATAAATAAGAGAAAATATATAAGGAACAGATGAATGGAATAGAAATAGATTAAATAAATTTTTATAAATTAAAAAAAAATAAAAAAAAAAAAGAAAAAAAACCCCCCAAAAAAAAAAAAAAAAAAAAAAAAAAAAAAAAAACCCCAAAAAATAAACCCTTAAACAAAAAAAAAAAAAAAAAAAAACAAAAAAAAACCCCAAAAATAAAAAAAAAAAAAAAAAAAAAAAAAAAAAAAAAAAGGAAAAAAAAAAAAAAAAAAAAAAAAAAAAAAAAAAACCCAAAAAACCCCCCAAAAAAACCCCAAACCAAAAACCCCAAAAAAACCCCCCAACACACTACTACACAACCACTAAAAAACAAGAAAACCCAAAAAAACAAAAAAAAAAAACCCAAAATAAAAAAACCCCCACAACAAAAAAAACCACTACACAACCCAACCCCCAAAAAAAAAAAACCCCAAAAAAACCCAAACCAAAAAACCCCAAAACAAAAAAAAAACCCCCCAAACACAACCCCCCAAAAATAAAAAAAAACCCCCACCCAAAAAAAAAACCAAACCCAAAAACCCAAAAAACCCAAAAAAACAAAAAACCCCTCCCCCCAAAAAACCATAACCCCCAAAAAAACCAACCCCAACCCCTTTGGGTTTGGTTTTAGGGGCCCCTTTTTGTTATTTTTAAAACCCCTTACCCGGGCCCCGGGGGACCCCCGGGGGGGGGAAAAATTTTTGGGGTTTTTTTAAAACCCCCCCCCTGTCCCCCGGGAAGGGAAATTACCGGGGGTTTTACCCCCTCCCGGGGGGTTTTGGGCCCCTAACCCTGGTAAAGTAAAAAAAATTAAGGAGCGGGGCCCTACGGGGTTTGGGGCCCCGAAAAACAAATGGAAAACAAATGATGAAACACAACAACCCCCCACCCAAAACAAAAACCCCCCCCCAAAAAAGAAAAAAAGAAGAGAGAAAGGAAGTTTAAAAAAAAATAAACAAAATTTAATTCCCAAAAAGATTCTGAAAAAAAAAAGAAAAAAAAAACTTCCCCAATTTTTCTGGACGTAAAAATTAAAAAATACATTTTTAAAATTAAAAAAAAAAAAAAAAAAAAAAAAAGAAAAAAAAAAAAAAAAAAGGAAAAAAAGGGGAAGGGGAAAAAAATAAAAAATTTTAAAAAAAAAAAAAAGAAGATTTAAGAAAAAAACAAGGAAAAATAAAAAAGGGGGTTAGATAATTTCCCCTTTACTCATTAGCATTTTTTTGGGAAGGGGGAAAAGAAGGGAGGGAAGGGAGGAGGAGGAGAGGAAGGGAAGGTTAAATATTGTGATAGGAGAAAGCAAAGGCGATAAAAAAAGTAGAATAAATTCTACAAGTCCCCTGATCTACATTTAAAAAAAATATTAAGCTCCACAGTCTCTCTTCATAAGATGAATTTCGACAGAGAGGAATTTTGGTTGCTCTTCCTGCACTGATTCCAATTTGGCTTAAATCTTTTATGAAACAGGGCGACAGAATTGAACGGCATATTCTAAGTGCGGCATAACAAGGAAGTGTATAATTGTATTACTTTCGGAGTTTTATGTTCAAAGTTGCGTTTAATGAAGCCCAGCATCATATTCGCCTTTTTACTGGCAGCTAGGCAATGCGGACTGGTTTTAAGATCGTTACTGATGATGACACCTAAATCTTTTTCCTGCTGTACTTCAGTTAGCGATTTATTTTGCGGAGGAGGAGGAGGAGGAGGAGGAGGAGGAGGAGGAGGAGGAGGAGAGGAGGAGGAGGAGGAGGAGGAGGAGGAGGAGGAGGAGGATAAAAAAAGGAGAAATAAAAAAATTACGAAAATTTCCTTGAAACGTAATAAAAATAAAATAATTAAAAAATGCTTATTCAATCAAACAACAAAAAAAAACCAAAAAACCCACATCAAACAAGAAACTTAAAAAGATTACGAAAATAAAAATACAACACGGAAAAAAATACAGCGAAGTAAAAATACAATATTGAAAAAAAGTTACTATTTTACGCATTTTTTTCCAACCCTCTGAATGCATAAGATAATTAACTACTAACACTATGAGCTAATGACGTGAATTCCAGGGATCAAAATATGAAAGATGGAAAAAAAGACACGAAGAGATAATACAATGTCAAATAGAATGCTGCTAAATAGAGAACAAACAATGAGACACGGAAGATTAGGATCAAATAAAATAGATAAATGAAATAAAGATAAATATATAGACTTAATATAACACCTGTACTAATACAAAATATATATAAGAAAAGAGACAAAATACGTCATATAAGAAACCATGAGAAAGATTGAGAAAATGAGAACAAATATATAAAAGACTCGGAAGATTAGGATAAAATAAAATTGAAGACTGAATGCATCAGATAAATAATTAATAATAAATACTAATATCTTTGTTACCTTAATACTAATACTAATACCTTAATACTAATACTAATACCTTAATACTAATACTAATACCTTAATACTAATACTAATACCTTAATACTAATACTAATACCTTAATACTAATACTAATACCTTAATACTAATACTAATACCTTAATACTAATACCTTTAATACCTTAATACTAATACTAATACCTAATACTAATACTAATACCTTAATACTAATACTAATACCTTAATACTAATACTAATACCTTAATACTAATACTAATACCTTAATACTAATACTAATACCTTAATACTAATACTAATACCTTAATACTAATACTAATACCTTAATACTAATACCTTTGTTCTCTCCCTTTCAATACTCACCTGGACGCCTTAGGATCGGGTAAGACAATTTCATTATTATTATTATTATTATTATTATTATTATTATTATTATATTACTATTATTATTATTATATATTATTATTTTTATTACTATTATTATTATTACTATTATTATTATTATTATTATTATTATATTATTATTATTATTATGATCGTTATTATTATTATTATCACGAATTTTGGCTAATTGAGTCGTTTTCTTGTTTGTGACGTAAGAGAGATAGATAGAGAGAGAGAGAGAGAGAGAGAGAGAGAGAGAGGAGAGAAGAGGAGAGAGGGAGAGAGAGAGAGAGAGAGAGAGAGAGAGAGAGAGAGAGAGAGAGAGAGAGAGAGAGAGAGTAATAAGCCCCTCTATACATAATCTTAGGCTTCAATTCACTAAGCTTTCTAATAATAATCTTAATGACCCTTGTAAACAGTAATCATTTCCATCCTCTCCTTCAACTCTCTCTCTCTCTCTCTCTCTCTCTCTCTCTCTCTCTCTCTCTCTCTCTCTCTCTCTCTCTCTCTCTCTCTCTCTCAAACAGTGCTATAACTAAGTTAAGTGACGAAGTAAAGACAATAAGTGAATCTCTGGAACAATTAAAGAGGTATGTGGCTTCTCTGGAACTATCCCGCACGGGTGAAGCCGAGGTGGTGTCACCCATCACCCTAACTACCCAACAACAGGGCGACCTATCCCGCACGGGTGAAGCCGAGGTGGTGTCACCCATCACCCTAACCACCCAACAACAGGGCGACTCGACGATCTAGCTGGAGGATTTAATTACCCGACTAACTAAATTAGAAAAACATGCGACCCACATCAATAGTACCCCCCCTGAAGCCACGGCAAACTCTCGGTACCTTTCTATTGAACGCCGAGTGTCAGTTTTAGAAGATAAACTAACTAATGAAAGTGAAAACAGAGGACAGGAACGGAATGAAACACCAAACCAGTCCACCTCAGAAAAAAAGACTATTGATCGGTGACATGAATCTGAGCAACATCAAAGTTTCCGACCTGAATGATAACTGTGCTATCAGAACTCTCAAAGACGCTAATGTAGACCTCTTAAAGTGTTGGGTGCGTGAAAAACTAACTTGGACTCCCAAAACATGCATTATTTACGGTGGGTTTTTTTGACGCAATAGAGGGCACGTGACCGGCAGTGGTTCTAGACAATCTCAGTGCTCTCGTCAGTGAACTCAAGGGCAAAAATGAAAATATGGATACATGTGTGAGCCAGGTAGCACCCAGCCTGCAATCTGACACTTCACAAGCAAAAATTAATGAAATAAATGAGCACACACATAAATGGGCAGACGATAACGGCATAGCAATAGTCAAACCAGACCTCTTCCTTAAGCTGGGGACGGGAGAAATAAATGAGACATGCTACGACACCTACAGTGAATACCAAGGATCCATTCTAAACAGAACAGGTGTCGTCAGGCTGCTCAAAGCAATGACTAACCAGTACTCTCCCTTCAGTGAGTGCGTAGATTGGGAAAAGGTCAAGAAAAACTCAAGTCAAGCTCTCGAAGTAAGAAACGCGCAACTACGACAAGATGGTAACCCCAAGGCTAATGTTGCTCCCGCCTACTCTTCAAGCCATACGCTCGCCACTGATGGAGGCGGGTGGCAAGTTATGGCCCGGAGTCGTACCTCACGGCTCAACCCAACACCTGAGGAGCAGTATAGGGGAAGGCAAGCAGTGCCAAGCTATGGCCATGACAGGAGTCAACCCTTCCCTACTCGTATACGTCACACAGGCTCAAAAGGAAATCCCGAAACATTTCAAGAAGCACCAAGACAGAATCAACACTACTATCGCCACTTTCCCCCTCCTCCTCTCACCAACTCCTACTCTGTCGCACCCTATGCTCACCAACCCACCCGCCCGCGCCACACTCCGTCCCTGCCCCCCACCTCGGCCAACTACCGCCCCGAATATAAGGACGTGAACGGTGCACCCGGCGGTCGTGATCATTACCCCCGACACCGAGAACAGCAAGGTAGAAAAGTCGGTTGTTACAACTGTGGAGAGTTTAACCACCAGCAATTAAACTGTCGGTTCGACCATAAAGTAAAGTGTGGCAGTTGTCAACGACTGGGTCATAAGAGCAAACTCTGTGCCTCTTATAGCGCCTAGGAAAATGGCAAAGATGGTCAAGCCGATAGTTCCCTTAAACCAGATATAAAGGACTTTCTTAAAATTGAACACTTAAATTCACAATCACTACAAGGCAATCTTGAGGAAATAAAGTTGCTGGTAAATGAAAGAGATGTCGATATTTTTTGTTTTAGTGAGACGTGGCTATCTTCCTGCACTCCTGATTCCTATGTAAATATACCTAACTACAAACTATACAGGTGTGATAACGGTCGCGGCTCGGGTGTTTGTGTGTATGTGAAAGACCATCTCAGCTCTGAAGTATTAGAAACAAACATTGCGCAACAATTAGGTGTCGAGGATATATGGATACAAATTCAGTGCAGAAAATTACCTTCTATCATTATAGGTTGCATTTACAGACACCCTAAAGCTCTTTCTGATTCTTTTGACTATATTGTTGACCTCCTAAGAACAATGTCTTTGCGTAACAAACCTGTTTTCATACTCGGTGATTTAAATGACGATCTTCTCAACAGTAAAAGCAAACTCTCACGAATCATCAAAATTAACAAATTAACACAAATAATTAGCAAGCCCACTCGAGTCACTCCCACCTCCGCCACACTACTTGACGTTATCATCACTAACAAGCCTGACTCGGTGCTGACCTCTGACGTCATTCCTCATCCCATAGCGGACCATGACCTTGTCAGTGTCACCGTCAATATAAGTAAACAAAAACGACCCCGTATCATTAAAACTATTCGTGATTGTCACACTATGATAGGGACACATTCTGCTCACAATTACTTAATGAAAGTGATAGACTCGGTAAAATATTTAATACAGACGATGTAAATGAACAAGTAGACATACTAACATCCACGATAAACAAGTGCCTGGATTGCTGCGCCCCCATGGTTACAAAGGCAATACGCCGTCCCCCCGCCCCGTGGATGACCGATCAGATTCGGGAGGCAATAACAACACGAAATACCGCTCAACGTAATCTCAAAGCACACAGAACGAGCCACACTCTGCAGGCCCAATACAAGGACCTAAAAAAACATGTAAAGCAAGCTATAGATAAAACAAGGAAAGAGTACTATCACGATCTATTACTTAATTCTAAGAATAACATTGCCGCTACTTGGAAGATTATTAAGGACCTAATCCCTCCCCCTAAAAAGGCGTCTAATGCCAACACATCTGACGCTGAAAAAAGTAAAGCGGAAGATTTTAATACTTTTTTCGCAACTGTTGGTGAAACTACTTACAAAAAAACACAACAGCCCCTGCGTAACATCCCCGACCAAAATGTAACTACAAGAGACGCTAGCGTATCCTCGTCAGTAGAACATTGCCGGCCCCAACCCGTCGATACGAACACAGTCATCTTAACTATCAAGCACCTTAACAACACTAAATTGTTTGGATCAGATAATATTTCCCTGTGTTTCGTTAAAGATTCACTTTATGTTTTAGCCTATTATTTGACATTTACTATAAACACCTCCATCGTAACCGGTCTTTTTCCGAATCAGTGGAAGCATGCCATCGTTACCCCTCTTTACAAGAATGGAGACACAGATGATGTCAGTAATAACCGCCCCATTTCCCTTCTCCCTATCTATTCTAAGGTAATTGAAAAAACTGTTGCTACTCAACTCACAACTTTCCTCCAGTCAAATGATCTCCTATCTAACAACCAGCATGGCTTTCGTCATAAATGATCTACCGAAACAGCCCTTACTGCCATTACTAACCACATTTATGACAACTTGGACAGGAAGCGGGTGTCACTATTATCCTTATGCGATCTATCTAAAGCATTGGACAGTGTCAACCACACCATCCTACTTAAGAAACTTGACAACACAAATATTGATACTTTCTGGTTTGACAGTTACCTAAATGGGAGAACGCAGTCAGTACGATTACATAACACTACTTCTTCGAAATTACATGTTACGTACGGTGTCCCGCAGGGCTCTATACTTGGCCCAATATTGTTTAACATTTTCGTGAATGATATGTCGCATTATATTAATGACTGTATATTAGTGCAATACGCTGATGACACACAAATCCTACACAACAACCTTATCAATAACCTTGACACCCTCATTCAGAAAACACAGGAAACCTTACATAAAGCAAAGTTGTACTTCCTGAAAAATGGTTTACTACTGAATACTAAGAAAACACAGTGTATGTTCATAGGTACCTATCAACTATTATCCCAGATACCAGACAATCTCACTATACAGCACCACGACACAACCCTTCAACCCACCACACATGTAAAAAACCTTGGACTACACATGGACAGGTACATGACTTTTAACAAAAAATGTATGTGAAATGAGTAAAAAAGTAACCGGATCTCTAATGTATGTAAATAGAATAAAAGAATATTTCGACAAGGATACTCGCACAGCAATTATACAATCATCTTGTACTTAGCATTATTAATTATTGCAATGTAATATGGGGCACAGCAAACACAAAATCTCCTAAACAATGTTCAAAAACTACAGAATTTTGCAGCAAAGTAGTAGATGGTAAAGCCAGGAAGTACGATCACGTGACTCCAAATTTTTAAAGAACTACAATGGCTGAATGTTAAAGACCAAATAACTCACGACACAGGGGTCACTAGTTCAAGTATATGACCCATCTATATCCTAATCTGACTTTTCCAACTGTAGGGGACGTTACTGGTAGCACACCAGACAGCGAGATCACCTGTACGTCCCTAAGACCAACACAGACATGGGGGCCAGATCTCTCTCTGTAAGGGGCCCCAAGTTAGGAACAGCCTCCGTCGCTAGTTAAAGATGCTAACACCCTACAGTCTTTCAAAACTAAACTCAAACTTGTATTCGGGATGGAAATGAATTTTAGTATAGAACTTTTTCTTTTAATGTATATAGTATATTCTTAGGTAGAACTCTATGTACCTTTTATAATGATTTTACTTATATATTTGTTTTCTTTTAATAATGCTTTTATTCCTTTACTTTTTATTAGCATATTCTGTATATATATCTTGATATCGATTATTTTTCTATTTTACAATTTTATAATTTTTCATTCTTAATGTTTTAATGCAAAACTGTTGTAATTTAATTTATTCAGCTTTATCTTGAAATATTTGTATGTAACGAATACCACTGCCGTGGAAATAAACTTTTTATTATTATTATTATTATATTACCTTTCTCATCTCTTCTGTTCTACTCTCGTCTCTCTCTCTCTCTCTCTCTCTCTCTCTCTCTCTCTCTCTCTCTCTCTCTCTCTCTCTCTCCTTCCTCATCTCCTCTCTCCTCTCCTCCTTTTTTCTCCCTTTTTCATCACATCACAAAACTATCACCAATGCTATCAATTCCATGTGTGCTGATGTGACAGTCTCTCTCCTCTCTCTCCTCTCTCTCTCTCTCTCTCTCTCTCTCTCTCTCTCTCTCTCTCTCTCTCTTCTCTCTCTCTCTCTCTTCTCTATTCACTTTCCTCCTATCATACAACTCACCTACACCACACACACACACTCCACACACAACACCACACATACCCACACACCACATCCACCACACACACACACACACACACGCCAACCTGTGCAATATAAATGATGCAATTGTAACTCGTCTCTTCAACACAAAACTACAATAATATCAACAATGCTACAATATTCTACCTGTCCTCTCTCTCTCTCTCTCTCTCTCTCTCTCTCTCTCTCTCTCTCTCTCTCTCTCTCTCTCTCTCTCTCTCTCTCTATTCTCTCTCTCTCTCTGCATCCTATCTCTATCTATTCATCTCTTTCCTCCCCCATCCTCTTTCTCTCTGTCACCCCATGTCTTCTTCCCTTCCCCTCTTCTTCCCTCCTCTCTCTACCTCTGACACCCCATCTTCCCACCCTCTCTCTCTACCTCTCTCCATCATCCCATCTTTCCTACACCCCCATCCTTATCTCCCCCCTCCTCTCTCTCTTTCTCCCTTAAAACACCATCTTTTCATTACACATCATCAATATTTTCCCCCTTCCCTCTCGCCCCCTTAACGCGTCCATCTCTCCTCCCGGCACCTCGCGCCCCGCAGCTGCAACGTCCAGCCCCAGCTGCCAGCCTCGGCCACTCCATCGAGCACCAGGCCGCGGCACAACGCTGTCCATGCTGCAGCTGGTACTCGTGGCCAAGTTCGCAGTGGTGATCTTCTTCCCAATCATCGCTGAAGTACAAACGACTTCATCCAGGCCCTCGTGACCTCATCGCAGGCTCCCGCCAACAGTCAGGTCAGGTAGTGAGTATTGAGCGTCCAAGGAGCGCAGTGAGGTGTAGGAGCAATCAAACGCATCTAAGGCGCTCTTTCTGACGGGGCCACTTCAGCAGCGCTTCTCAGCGCGCCACCACTACGTAACTACTGAGCGTATTTATTGAGCGCTTTCCACACGCAGCCACGCACCACACACACACAGTTGGCGCTGCAGACGGTCTGGAGTTGCGGTGGCGACCACAAAAGTCGCGCTGGCTCTCCACGCATCACGCTAGGCATTCAATTGTAGGCCTGCCACACCGCGCAGCGTGCAGCCGCGCCACCATCTAGCGCAGCGGCGAGCGTGGCGCGCACAGTAGTGCTGCTGACGCTCCACACTCCACGCCACCTGGGCACCCCAACACCACAGCCTGGCTGTGAGCAGTCAACGCCAGGGAGTGCATGCAGGATGAGTGGATGCGCCGCAAGGAAGGTGCTGAGGGTGAACAATTCCCAACAATTAAGGCCTGAACACTGCCAAGTTATGAAAAGCGCATTTCAGCAGCGCCACCGACGCTCGTCAGTAGCGCTGCTGAGGCGCTGCCAACACGCCACAGCGCAGCGCTGCTGAGTGGCCGCGTCTGACAGCGGCCTAAGAGATGCAAGACATGAAAGAGGTTACGAGATGCAAACAGAAAAGATGGCAATGTACTATGTGATGAAGGACTATGGGTGGCAATAGTGTGTTAATAATATCCCCCCCCCCCCCAAGGTTCACCATGACCAGCACGGTGCGCGTGAGTGACCCCGACAAGGACCTGGCGCCCCTGGTGGGCTCCGAGTCGCGCATCCTCTTACTCTACTCCACGCGCGCCGAGGCCGCCGCCATCATGCTGGCCGCCAAGCACCAGGGCCTCACAGGTACGCGGGCACACAGCACTAGCCTTAAGTTCAAGATATAAAAGGAAAATGACATAAGCATTGTTTTTATTTCTCAAACGAATCATACACCAGTCTTGACGTTGTAATGCATTAAAGTTAAAAATAAATCTACACTTCAGAACAAAATAAAAAAAAAGAACAAGAGTAAACTAATATATTTTGAATTCAAATGGTGTTGAATTTTAATGATGAAAACACATGCTGTGTAGTTTTTTATTTTATATAGGAGTGGGGGGGGGGGGGGGGATACCGCCGCACGACTTATATTTATTATAATCTTTATTTTTTTTTTGCTTTAGAAATTCGGATGACAATGACGATGGACGACTTTTATTCTTTAACTTTGAGTGAAATATAATGTTAAGCGGCGGGATGTGTTTGCTAAATACAGAGAACTATTATGTCATCTCGTTTTTTTTTCTTGTTCTGATTTTTATTTACTTGAAATGAAATAATACGTTGGTGTTAAGTTCAAGTTGCAAAAAAATATGATGCGATTTTTTTTCTTCTTTTTTTTCTGAGTATTTTTTTTTAACTTTCAATGCATTATAATATCAAGTGGCGTTTAGTTTTAGTAAGAAAAAAATGTTTACTGTTATTTTCCTTTTTTATATGTATTAAGCACGTGCATATATTCTTATGTTGACGTAAAATTCATACTTTTATACAAGGCAGATTATAAGTAAGTTTTTTTCCCTTTTTTTAATAGTATTATTATAGGAACATTTTCACATAATGATATATATTATTTTTTGCTTTCTCTCTTTTTGTTGAATGTGGATTTTAATTTCTATGCTGACGTAAATTTCTATATTTATACAAGGCAGGTTGGAACTTAAGAAGATATTTCCCTTAACAAATGTATATCTACCTTGATCTATCTTCTTGTATCTATCTTCTTGTATCTATTTCTATATCGTATTCTTTGTTTATCTTGTATTACATACATTGCATTATTTTGTTCCCTTTGTGTTTCTAGTGTCTATGATTGAAGGTAAATAAGTATCAGTAGTGTGCTACTGATACGTAGTGGGCTAAGTTGACCTAACGTGACCTCTCCTCCCTGTCTGCTATTGACCTAACGTGACCTCTCCTCCCTCCCTGCTATTGACCTAACGTGACCTCTCCTCCCTGCCTGCTATTGACCTAACGTGACCTCTCCTCCCTCCCTCCTATTGACCTAACGTGACCTCTCCTCCCTCCCTGCTATTGACCTAACGTGACCTCTCCTCCCTCCCTGCTATTGACCTAACGTGACCTCTCCTCCCTCCCTGCTATTGACCTAACGTGACCTCTCCTCCCTCCCTGCTATTGACCTAACTGACCTCTCTCCTCCCTCTCTCCTGCATGACCTAACGTGACCTCTCCTCCCTCCCTGCTATTGACCTAACGTGACCTCTCCTCCCTCCCTGCTATTGACCTAACGTGACCTCTCCTCCCTCCCTGCTATTGACCTAACGTGACCTCTCCTCCCTCCCTGCTATTGACCTAACGTGACCTCTCCTCCCTGATATTGACCTAACCTGACCTCTCCTCCCTCCCTACAGGCACCAACTACCTGTGGATCGTGACGCAGAGTGTGATTCAGAGCAACGCCGATGCGCCACCAGAGTTTCCTGTCGGCATGCTGGGTGAGTGTTTTTTTTAATGTTTTTCCATCGTTATATATTGTTTTGTCTGTCTGTCTCTGTGATGATTTTTTTTTTTTTTCTCTCTCTCTTCTCTCTCTCTCTCTCTCTCTCTCTCTCTCTCTCTCTCTCTCTCTCTCTCTCTCTCTCTCTCTCTCTCTCTCTCTCTCTCTCTCTCTGTTTCTGACTGACTCACTAAGAGGAGCTTTGCATGAGCTACCTACACAGGTACTTACAATCTGTGCAGCATTGCTTTACATTTGTACAGTACGGTGTTACTCATAATACTACTGCTCATGAATGTATTGCCAGTACACTTTACAGGCAATACTAATAATTATTACTATCATCCTACTGGTGAAATTGTAACCGGGAAATTAAACGGGAAATTCCGGGATCTTGGGATAGAGAAAAATCCCAAAAAACAAAAACACGAATCACCACATAGCATAAACATCACCACAAACATCACCACATAGCATAAACATCACCATAAACATCACCACATAGCATAAACATCACCATAAACATCACCACATAGCATAAACATCACCATAAACATCACCACATAGCATAAACATCACCACATAGCATAAACATCACCATAAACATCACCACATAGCATAAACATCACCACATAGCATAAACATCACCACATAGCATAAACATCACCACATAGCATAAACATCACCACATAGCATAAACATCACCACATAGCATAAACATCACCACATAGCATAAACATCACCACATAGCATAAACATCACCACATAGCATAAACATCACCACAAATATAACACAAAAAAACTAACATCTAAACTTGCCCAAATATTTTCACCGATGGATCCAATGCAACAATATATACATTTTCCCTGCCTAAATATGGATGCTCGTCACGGCAACATTCTTTATATTTTTAGTCTATACATATTTTCTTTTAACACCGCGCACGCCACACCGCCGCCGCAAAATGAAAAGCAAAAAATACACAAAAACATGGCTAGAATACTACATAGAAATCCTGGCTGTGTGAAGCGCCGTGTTTTTATTATCATTCTTTTTATTTGCATTGCCTCAAAGTATCAAAAAATCTGTTATTCCTTTCTGGTATTTTTTTTCTCGTTTTTGTAACTTTTTTTATGCTTCTTTTTACCATTTTCTGATTTATTTATTACTAGCCGCAAAGCCGCCCTCCGGGCGGACTTTTTGGCTAGCTCCTGCGGAGGGCTATTGGTCGGCCCACCAAACACAGACTCTCCAGATAGCCCCTTCTAACTTTCCTGAAATCATGGATGTAGAAATGTATGTATTCCCCCCACCCATTCACTCACCCATTACCCATCACCCCCCACCCATTCACTCACCCATTACCCATCACCCCCCACCCATTCATTCACCCATTACCCATCACCACATACCCATTCACTCACCCATTACCCATCACCCCCCCACCTATTCCCTCACCCATCACCCTTCACCCCCCACCCATTCACTCACCACATCCTACACCCATACACCCATACCCACTCAAGGTTTCCTCAATTCTCGCAACCCACTTTTTTCACAATTCTCGCTAATAGGCTACTACTAATAAAAAAATAATAAGTGATCGGATCATCTCATAAGTGGGCTTAAAATGTGCCCCTGGTCGGCCCAGTTCCAAAACTGTGCCATATGATGGGATTGGGGCACTGGGGGCGGCACCTATCGCGGACACACACACACACAGACAGACACACTTTCGCTTATATTATTATAGATATTTATTTATTTATATATATTTTTTTGTCTTTATATATTTTTCTTCCTTCCATCTCTCTCCTTCCGTCTTCCTTACTCGATGCATTTATCGTATTTATTGCTCCACTTAGCCCGTCAGGGTGGCAAGGTTGGTAGAGACGTGAGCTCGCAATGTGCAGCGTCCCTGTGCATTCTGGTAGCGGTTCGGTCGCCTAGTTCGCTGACGTGACGCTTTGTAATCCAATAACCCTTTAGCTGGTACTGCAAAGTGTCTAGATATATATAATCTTATTTATTGTCTTAATATCTCTTCTCTCCTCTCTCCTCTCTCTCCTCTCTCTCTCCTCTCTCTCTTCGTATCTTCTGCTCACTTCTCCTCTTCTCTCTCGCTCCGTCCATTCTCTCCTTCTCGCTCTCTCTATATTTTATATCATATAACTTGTATGTATAATTGATAATGAAAAATCTATATCTATCTGCTATATTATCTCAACACCATTTGTTTTTAGCTCTCTTCTTTATCTTTTCTCTTTTTCTTCCCGTCTCATCTTCCTTCTTTCTTTTCTCTTTTTCTCTTTTTTACTGCTTTCTTTTCATTTTCTGATTATTTATTCTAGGAAACCCCCTCGGGCGGACTTTTTGTACTCTGGAGGTCTATATTCGCCCACACTTTCACACCACAGATCTCAGATAGCCCTTCTAACTTTCCTTAATCTGGTGTAGAATGTATATTCCCCCCCATTCACTCCCCATACCCATACCACCCATTTCCTGTTACCCATTACCATCCCCCTCCCATTCATTCCTCATTACCCTACCACATACCCATTCTCACTCCATTACCATCACCCCCCCACTATTCACCATCACCTTCACCCCACCATTCACTACCCTCACCCTACCCCAGTGACAACCCACCCATTCACTCCCATACCTATCTACTAGTTTCCTCAATTCTCGCAACCCACTTTTTACAATTCTCGTAATAGGCTCTACTATAAAAAATTAAGTATCATCTTCTCTATGGTTTAAAATTGCCCCTGGCGCCCGGTTCCAAACTGTGCCATATGTGGGATTGGGCACTGGGCGACCTATCGCGGAACAACACACGACAGACCTTTCGTTATATATTAGATTTTATTTATTTATATATTTTTTCTTTATATTTTCTTCCTTCCTCTCTCTCCTTCTCTTCCTTACTCGATCATTTATCGTATTATTGCTCCACTTACCTCTTCTTTGGTAGGATCTGCTCCATGTGCCGTCCCTGTGCATTCGGTCAGTTTCAGTCCGTAGTTCGTGCTACTGCGGCGCTTTGTATATGTCAATACCTTGTAGTTGTTTGAAAGTGTTAGATATGTTTTCTTATCTTCTCCCTTCTTCTCTCTCTCTCTCTCTCTCTCTCTCTCTCTCTCTCTCTCTCTCTCTCTCTCTCTCTCTCTCTCTCTCTCTCTCTCTCTCTCTCTCTCTCTCCTTCCTAATAATATACTTTTACCTTCCCATCCTTCACTCTTTCCTTCGTCATTTTGTATCCTTCGTTCCTATTCCTTCCTTCATTCCTTTTCTTTCTCTTCCTATCCACTCACATTCACCACACATTCTCTCCCTTCCTCCTCTTCCTTCCTTCCATTGTTTTGCCTCAGGAACAATTTTGACTTTCCTTCTTCTAAGCTCAAAACAGCTACAAAAAAGTGGAAAAAAAAGATCAAAAAAAAAGTTCCAAAAAATAGCGTAACATCAATCGAGCAGTTATTTTTTTCTCTTACAGACATCTTTTCTTTTCCTTTCTTTTTCCTTTCCTCGTCTTTATATTCCTTACTTCCACACACCTCGAGGCTCAGATAGGTGTAAAAGAAGAGACGTCAGGGAAGTTAAGGGAGTGAGGCAGGGAGGCGCCGGGAGGAGGTAAGAAGCTAGGATAGAAAGAGAAGAGACGTCAGGGAAGTTAAGGGAGTGAGGCAGGGAGGCGGGAGGAGGGTAAGAACAGCTTACAGTGCTGGAAAACTGCGGGAAGTTGTTGTTCATAGGAGGTTTTAGAGAGGACTGCAACGAGAGTCAAGCTGTTAAGACAGTGTGTGTGTGTGTGTGTGTGTTGGTGTGGTGTGTGTGTGTGTGGTGTGTGTGTGTGTGTGTTGTTTGTGGTGTGTGTGTGTGTGTGTGTAGAGTGAATGTGTGAGATAAAAAAGAGAGAGAGGGAGGAGAGATAAAGAGAAAGAGAGGAGAGAGAGGAGAGAGAGGAGAGATGAGATGGAGGAGTGGATGAGAGAGAGAGAGGAGGGAGAGTCCTGAGTGAGAGGAAGGATGACGATGAGAATGAGGAGATGGAAGGAGAGGAGATCTCGAAGGAAAATTAATATAAGCAATATAAGTGAATTCAGGATATAATCAAAGACTATTTAGAGAATCATAAGTAAATATTAAGAAGATACTGTGTACATATAGATTATATATAATATATAAGCGAAAGTGTGTCTGTCGTGTTGTTGTGTGTGTCTGTTGTGTGTGTGTGTGTGTGTCCGCGTTAGGTGCCGCCCCCCGTGCCCCAATCCATCATATGGCACAGTTTTGGAACCAGCTCGACCAGGGGCAACTTTTAAGCCCACATATGAGATGATCGATCACCTTTTTTTTCCTTTTTTTTTAGCAGCCATTAGCGAGAATTGTGAAAAAAATGTGGGTTGCGAGAATTGAGGAAACTTTTGATGGTGTTAGGGTGATGGGGTGGGGTGGTGGTAATGTGTGGGTGATGGTGAGGAATGGTGGGGTGATGGGTAATGGGTGTGGGGTGATGGGTGAGTGAAGGGTGGGGGGTGATGGGTGATGGGTGAGGGAATAGTGGATGTGATGGGTAATGGGTGAGTGAATGGGTGTGTGGTGATGGGTAATGGGTGAGTGAATGGGTGGGGGTGATGGGTAATGGGTGAGTGAAATGGGTGGGGGGTGATGGGTAAGGCGTTAATACATACATTTCTACATCCATGATTTCAGGAAAGTTAGAAGGGGCTATCTGGAGAGTCTGTGTTTGGTGGGCCGAAGGCCCACCAAACACAGGTGGTGGGCCGAAGGCCCACCAATAGCCCTCCGCAGGAGCTAGCCAAAAAGTCCGCCCGGAGGGCGGCTTTGCGGCTAGTATATAATAAAGATATAGTCTTTGCATAAACCAACGGATAGATAAATTCCAACAGGAACTAACTGATTCACGGAGAGATGCCACCGAGCGCCTAACTTCTGATTTTTACCTCCGCCAACGAAGTTGGAGGGAGGTTATGTTTTCACCCCGATCTGTCTGTTTGTTTGTTTGCTTGTTAGTGTACAGGATTTCTCGAAAAGTTACAAATATATTTGGACCAAACTTGGGATACCAAGTCTATTTGGTATAAGGAAGTACTGATTTAATTTTGCATGAAATTGAATCACAACTGTTGCCATGGCAACCAATTGAAAATCCGATTTTCCCTATCCTTTAACATGGTGAATGAAATATTCGGGCGGAGGTATGCGCTCTACTGAGTGCCCCCCCCCCTAGTTCTATAATTTCTGATTGAGGCAAAGCAAACCTTGTTTTGTTCAATGTCTCAAAAACCCAATTTCTTCACCTATCTACTCGACAAAACCTTCCAGCTAACTATCCCCTCTTCTTCAATGACACTCAACTGTCTCCTTCTTCTACAATGAACATTATTGGGCTATCCTTTACTAAAAATCTGAACTGGAAATCTCACATCTCATGTCTTGCTAAAACAGCTTCTAAGAAGTTAGGTGTCCTGTGGCGTCTGCGTCCTTTTTTTTCTCCCTCCCAGTTGCTTGCCCTGTACAGGGGCCTTATCCGCCCATGTATGGAGTATGTCTCACATGTTTGGGGAGGATCCACTCATACAGCTCTCCTAAACAGGGTTGAGTCAAAAGTTTTTCGTCTCATCAACTCCCCTCCTCTGACTGACTGTCTTCAATCTTTAAATCACCGCCGCAATGTTGCTTCTTTTGCTATCTTCTACCGTTATTTTCATGCTCACTGCTCTTCTGAACTTGTTAACTGCACTATGAAACTTCCATGTTCCTATCCTCTTTAGGGACATGGTATCATTTTCCAACTGTTTTCTTACAAGTAGTTGATAGTTAGTAGTATGTAGTTCAGCAGATACCCTCGCTATGGACCAATAGGTCTCCTGGTGTCTGTTATTCCTATGTAATCCTATGTAAACTGCATGCCTCCCCCCCTCCCGCGGCCTCGCTGCACAAGACTTTCTACTCATTCTCATCCCTATTCTGTCCACCTTCCTAATGCAAGAGTTAATCAGTATCTTTGCTCTTTTATCCCTTTCACTGGTAAACTCTGGAACTCTTCCTGTTTCTATTTTTCCACCTTCCTATGACTTAAATCTTTTCAAGAGAGAAGTGACAAGACACCTCCCGAACTAAATTGGCCCACCCCCTTTCTTTATTCTCTTACTGTCTTCTTTATAGGGACTGCAACTAAGCGGGCTTTTTGTTACCTCTTTTTGTTGTGTCCTTGGCCAGTCCTTTGTCATGTAAAAAAAAAAATACATAAATAAATTTCAAACCTTCGCTGCATAAAACTTATCAACACTTTCATAACAGTACAGTAAAGGCACTACAAGGAATACACGGTAACAGTATTACTAACGGTGATCCTAGTTCTGCAAGGAGGTTAATGAGGCAGGCAAACACACACACGCACACACACACACACACCACACACACACACACACACACACACACACACACACACACACACACACACACACACACACACACAGGTAAAGAGGCCTGTAATGAGGTGATTAGCCCCAGAATGTTGATTACACACAATGCTTCAACAGTTTAAAGGGAACAAAATTGAGATGCTGGGTTTAAAAAGATTTACTCCACCACCTGCGCCACCATTAACACACACACACACACACACACACACACACACACACACACACACACACACACACACACACACACACACACACACACACACACACCATCAATTATACAAAACCTGAATAATAAACAGGGAAATAATCAACATTTCACAACAAACATACTCAGAGAAAACAATTTACATAATGACACAAAAAGACAAATGCATTAACTAATTAAAGTCGTTGATTTTATGCACTGTTTGACTAAACGTTAAAACCCAGAGTCCTCGTGACTAGAATCAACATTACCAGAGTGCAAAACAAACGACAAGAATGTTAGAAGTTGGCATAAGGTTGAAATATTGACATGTTTAATATCTGATGAATACGGTTACAAGGAGTCAGATTTCCAAAAGCGGCGACTGAGCAAGTTTAGACACAAGGAAAATATGTCTATTAATATCGATGTACTGTCATACCCGCAGAGAGAGAGAGGAGATAGAGAGAGAGAGAGAGAGAGAGAGAGAGAGAGGAGAGGAGAGAGAGAGAGAGAGAGAGAGAGGAGAGAGAGAGAGAGAGAGAGAGAGAAGAGAGAGAGAGAGAGAGAGAGAGAGAGCGAAAGAGAGAGAGAGAGAGAGAGAGAGAGAGAGAGAGAGAGTGTGGTGTGTGTGTGTAAAGGATAAAACTTGACATATTTTTGAAGGGTTTGGAGAAGGAACAAACTGGAGATTAAAAAAAGGAAGGAAACATTATCTCTCTCTCTCTCTCTCTCTCTCTCTCTCTCTCTCTCTCTCTCTCTCTCTCTCTCTCTCTTTTCTCTCTCTCTCTCTCTCTCTCTCTCTCTCTCTCTTCTCTCTCTCTCTCTCTCAATCTCTTCCTTAACCCCAAAACACTAAACCTTACCTAATAACAAAAAAACACTACCACAGTACTAGATAAGAGGAGGGAAGGGGTAAGTTCAGCCAAAGACTACTCTATACTGGACTTGCTACTCGTGCCCCGCGCCAACCCGCCCATGACCAGTGGAGGCCAGTTTTGCGATTCCTGCCATTTTCGAACATCACCCCCATTTCCCTTCCTGTGGCTTATCAGTATAAATGATATACCGTTATCTTCGTAAATGTTTGTTCTATAATATCAAATAAAAAACAGTAAAATACACTAAAGAAATGCCATTATAAGAGAGTGAAGAAATATGAATGAACTTAATATTCACTTAAACTCTTCGCCATTTAATATTTTGCGAGAAAACATTTTACATTTTAGATGAAACATATCAATAGAAGCGGATTTTCATTAGCTTTCCATTGATATATTTCGTTTTCTGATAAATTAATTACCACCATGCATAAAGTAGCGTTAACTAAAAAAAATAACATCCATCAATCGGATCGGCAAGTAAAAAAAGTGTTCCACAAATACAGTAGATTATAGTTTATCAGTATAAATGATACACTGTTATCTTCGTAAATGATTGTTCTATAATATTATCAAATAAAAAACTATAAAATACACTAAAGAAATGCCATTATGAGACTCTGAAGAAATATGCATGAACTTAATATTCACTTAAACTCTTCGCCATTTAATATTTTGCGTGAAGACTTTTTACATGAAACATATCAATAGAAGCGGAATGTTATTAGCTTTCCATTGATATATTTAGTTTTCTGATAAATGAATTAGATTGATTGATTTAATGCCAAAAAAGGTGAATGTGCCAGACATCAGAGGTCATATGGCACTATGGCAAAGCATGTAAAGGGTCAGGGGTTAAAGAATAATAGTGAAACGATGAGGGAAGGGAAAAGAACGGAATGCTACAGCAGGATGGTTAGATCAGATGTAGGATATGGATTTGTTGGAGGAAGGAGGTTAAATTTTCCAGGGAGAAGGAGGGGGATTCCGGGAGAATGTCCGCAAGACAGGGAGGTCGGGAAAGGGAGGACAAATGAGGGAAGGAACTGGAACGGGCAGGAGTAAAATGGGGGCAGGATATTAGGACATGTTGGACAGTGAGAGGAACTTGACAGGGTGTGCAGAGGGTTGGGGAGGAGCGTGACATGAGATAGGAGTGTGTGAGGTTGGTATGGCCTATGCGTAAGCGTGCGAGAGTAGTCTCCCATCGTCTATTAGAGTGGTAAGGATTTGACCATGGAGATATAGAGGGTTTGATCAAGCGAAGTTTATTGGCAGAGAAAGTGGTCCAGGAGGATTGCCAGCGGTCGAATAGGAAAGATTTAAAGGATGGGTAGTAGTCGGAGGCTGGCAAGTTTGAGAAACGGGGGCAATGGGACATAGTGGCCGAGCGCGCCAAAGAATCAACGCGTTCGTTGCCCGAGATACCCACATGACTCGGTACCCAGCAGAAGCAAATTGTTTTGTGGCGTATGGATAGTCGGAATAACCAGTCTTGGATCTCCCGAACAAGAGGGTGAAGTGAGCGAAGAGATTGTATAAGAGAAAGGGAATTGCGGGAATCAATGAAGATAGTGAAGGAACAGGATGGGTAGAAAAGTATGCGTTTCAAGGCGAAGAGGCGAACAAGGCGTACAACTCCGTTGTAAGAGCAGTGGATTCTGTAGGTAGTCGGTATTGATAATGAAGAGAGGGTAAGAGGACAGCAAAGCCAGAACTAGAGTGGGATTTAGAACCGTCAGTGAAGACGTGGGTGCTAGAGGAATGAGTGGAAAGGTGTTCAAGAAAGTGAGAGCGGAGGACAATGGGAGGAATGGTAGACTTGGGAGAGGTACTGGGGACAGAAGAACAGATATGGGGGGAAGGTATAAGCCATGGAGGGAAGGAATGAACGTAGAAAGGGAGAAGATTAAGAGTAGGAAAGGAGGAGTGGGAGAGAAGGGTGCGCATGCGAACAGGGAAGGGCGGTGGCAAACGAGGGGAGGAGGTGATCACTGTGAGGAGAGATTGGGGGACTGCAATCTTAGAAGTAGGAAATTGATGAAGGCGAGCATAGCACCGAAGTGATAGGAGGGCTCGACGGCGAGAGAGGGACGGGAGGCCCGACTCAGCATAGAGGCTCTCAACAGGGGAGGAGCGAAAGGCACCTAGAGCCAGACGGAGGCCTAGGTGGTGAACAGGGTCCAGGAGGTTGAGGAGGGAGGCAGAGGCAGAGGAATAAATATGACATCCATAGTCAAGAGTGGAGAGAACCAGGACAGTGTGGAGATGGAGGAGGGTCTTGCGGTCAGCACCGCAAGACACATGGGAGATAGTTTGTTAAGAGGTGGAGGCGACGAAGGGCAGTTACTTTTAGAGATAGGATATGTGCCTTACAGGTAAGTCAGGAGTCAAAAGTGAGGTCAAGGAATTTACCAGAGCAATACTTGAGAGGTACGTCATATAGAGAAAGTGGAGGTGGGAGTGACACACGAGAGCGAGAGAAAAGGATGGAGAAGGATCTTGTGGGAGAGAAATGAAAGCCATGATCAGTAGCCCAGGAAGAAGCAGCAGAAATAGTAGATTGGAGGAGACAGCGGAGAGGTGCCAGGGAAGGGGCGGAAACGTAGATGGCTAGTTCATCTGCGTAAAGGGAGGACCGGATGCCAGGTGGTAAGGTGGAGACGAGTCCATTAACTGCAATGAGAAACAAGGAAGTGCTGAGGACATTTACTTGGGGGACACCTTCATATTGTGGGAAGGACGAGGAAATGGAGGAAGATATTTTGACTCGGAAGGAGCGATTACTGAGGAAGGACTGGAGAAATAGCCCATGTTTCCAGTTATACAGAAAGAGGATAACTGGTGGAGGATATGGTGTCGCTAGGTGGTATCATAGGCTTTCTCCAGGTTAAAAAAAACAGCAAGGACTGACTCGTGACGTGCAAAGGCTGTGTTAATGTATGTTTCTAGGTGGCCTAAGGGGTCGGCTGTGCTTCGGGCATGTCGGTAACCAAATTGAGAAGGGGAAAAAAGACTCTTCGGGTCCGGAAACCACACAAGACTGAGATTTATCATGCGGTCCAGTAACTTACATAGGCAACTAGTTAAGGCAATGGGGCGGTAATCTTTGGGGAGGTACCGGATTTATTAGGTTTGAGGAATGAGAGGACAAGGGCTTCGCGCCACTGGGGGGGGATGTCCCCAAAGGACCAAACTCTGTTAAAAAGGGTCAGTAAGAAGATGAGAGAAACAGGAGGAAGGTGTTTAAACATGAGATAATGGATGCCGTCAGGGCCTTCACGGGTGTTGCGGCAAGAATGAAGAGAGGAGGTGAGTTCAGAGGAAGAGAAAGGAGCATTGTAATGTTCAGTAGAGGATAGGAAGAAGGTGACAGGAATGCGTTCCTGGTAGCTTTGATACTAGTGAACTGGGGAGAGAGGTGGGAGCCACTACTCGCCAGACTAAAAAAGGAGCCTAATTCCTCTGCTACTTGTAAAGGCTCTGCAAAAATGTCGTTACGAACGCGCAGGTCTGGGGCAACAGGGGGCGGGTGTTTACCTGACAGTTTATGTATTCGGCGCTAAACTGATGAAATGGGGGTATCGGTTGTGAGAGAGGAGACATAGGTGCGCCAACTATTAATGACAGAGAGTTTAATGGTCCATTTAAGACGGGAGAGGCTATTTTAAATGAAATAAGAGCTGGGAGTTGGCCGGGGGTACAGCGTTTGCAGCGGTAGCTGCTCCAAGCAGCACGTAGAAGGGAGTGGAGACCTAGGTAATGTGGCAAGGTAGGAGACAGGGAAGGAGAGAGGGATTGGAGATAAAGGCAGCCAGAGTGATGCAAGTTAGAGCGGAAGGAGTAGGTAGTGAGGTATGGAAACAAACAAACCAATGGGAGGGAAGGAAGGAAGGGCTTGGGGAAACAACTGATTGGAGTGAGGAATGGTGCAAGAGGAGAGGGAAGAGGGAGTGAGTGAGGTGGGGGTGGGTATAGGGGAAGGAACAGTGGGTGAGTGAGGGGTGGGGAGGGTGAAGGGAAGGGTGAGTGAGTGAGGGGTGGGGGTGGGGCAGGGAGACAGGGTTGATTGGGAGAGTTTCTGAAAAAAGTTTTGTGTTCCCCAGTGTAACGTCAACATGGGGAACACTCGACGTTTTTTCCCCTTAGCCAGTCCTTTGTGATGCAAAAAAAGAACAAACAAAAACGAGGGATGTGTAACCCAAATAATTAACCAGAGTATCAATAATAGCATAAATATATACCATAATGATACACCAAAATGCTAGTAATATGAGTAATGCACTATATAGTAGTATGTAGTAAGAGTAATAAGCAATAAGGTATAGCAAAGTCAGTTGTGATAAGAGAGAAGTCTGATTTCTGAGGACTTGCATGAAACAAGCTCCTCACTCCATGCCGCCCTGCCGGGACTCCTAGGCATCCTGCCAGGGGGAATCTTCACTTCTGCTCAAAATTTTGGAAGTGGTGTTACAATATTTCTTAGTTTTCTTCCTTTTCTTCATGAACTCGTCACTTTCTCGGTGTTTTCCGGAATGCAGAGTTTTTTCTGCGTCAACGTGTGCTTTCTTCTTGAGCCTTTTGGCCGTGGGCTGCTCCTCGCCTTCGGCTTTCCTCTTGCCTGCTTTCCTCGCGTCGCCTTCATGATGGCGTCCGCCGTTTAGTTGCTCTTTTCTTGTCGCCCATTCCTTCGCTGTCTCTTGCTCGTCCAACCATTGTTCCGCCTCGAGCTGCAAGGGTTGCGGCGCGCGCTGCAGAACCTCTTCAGCCACCTGTCCAAACATGCTGATCACTTCTTGCCATTTACTGTAATTGACATCAAAGTCTTGCAGGAAACGGACATCCTCCTCAGACAAGCCGCGGCCTATTTCTGCAGCCAAGGCGATCAAGGCGCAACAGATCAGTGAACGCTTGGGTGTTGTGGGATGTGACCGCGCCACTGTGTAGATCCAGTCCAGAGCTGTTGCCTTGAGGACCTCCGTCTGGGCGTGGCTGAGGCCCGGGAAGAGACGCAGGATGAGACCCTCCAAGTAGGTGATTGTGGGCATGTCGCGAGGCAGGCTGGGATACATGAGCCGCAGCCTGTGGTGAACCAGCCACAGCTCATCCCACACTGCACCTTCCACGAACACGTTCTTGCGTTGCAAAGATACGTTGGCGTAGAAGTAGCCACCCAACACCATATCCCGCACCTTCAGCCGAGGCACAAACAGTTGTTGTTGCCGCTCCGCAGCCTCCTTATTGCGCACATTAACGTTACGCGTGAGCCGGGATTCTAACACCTGCAGAGCGGCGGTGTAGCGGCGGGCGAGTGCCTGCACCTCGCTGTCCACCGTGGTGGCGGCGTGCATCCGTGCTGTGAGGCAGCAGTACGCCTCGCTCTTGCTCATGTCCTCAGCGCTCACCGCCTTGGCCACGCTCACAGGAGGCTGCTCCCGCCCGGCAATGGCCTGGTGCTCGCGGATGAGCCACTCGTTCCTCAGCGGCCGAGTGTCATGGCAGCAAGAGGAGGGAGAGGTTCCTTGAGGGTAACATTCCTCAAACCAGTCCTCGGCCTCGTTGCGGGACATTGGGAAGGTGGTCGGCTCCACCGCCTGGCGCCGCCGGCTGCCGCACTTTTCACACGTGAAGTAAGTGTCGCCAAGAAAGATTTCCCGCCGCCAGCGAGGATGCGAGCACTTCTTCACGTTTTCCTCCCACTCCTCCTCCAGGGAGCGCTTGGCGGCCTGTTGGCGTTCAGGCTTCAGGAAATACTTGTCCAGGTGAGGCCTGTAGCGCATCCCGAAGTCGCCGCCGTCACGGCTCTTCCTGTCAGGGCTTCCTTGCATCTTAGGTCTCTTATTCTTAAGAAAGTCCATTTGGGAACTCTACCGTTCTCTAACTTACTTTCACTAGAGTCTGTCAAACACCATACCCCGCGGTATAAATTTTTTTAGAAACAAACAAATCCTAATAAGGATGGGATATCTTGACTACATGTACACGTCAACTCCAAGCTCAATGGTTAATTCCAATCTGATGGCGACTCCGTCACCATCCTGGCAGTGGTGAGAAGGAGGGAAACAGCTTTGAGAGGCGATGTATACACGCCAACTCCAAGCTCATGGGTTCCAATCTGACGGCGACTCCGTCACTATCCTGGCAGTGGTGCATGAGAAGGAGGGAAACAGCTTTGAGAGGCGGTGAGGCAAAGAAGGTAAACAGACCAAGGAGGAGCTGCAGCAAGCTATTGTGGACTCTGTGAACACGTGTTCGAAGGTCCGCCGCTTTGTAGTACTTCCTCCATGGTGCGGGGCTGACGGCCTTGGGAGGACCCTGCTTAGAGACGAGAGGCTGGAGGCGGTGTGACCTGCTGCTGCTGCAGGCGGGGCCCCAGGCCGGCCTGCTGCTGCTGCAGACGGGGCCCCTGGCCGACCTGCTGCTGCTGCTGCAGGTGGGGCCCCTGGCCGGCCTGTTGCTGCTGCTGCAGGCGGGGCTCCTGGCCGGCCTGCTGCTGCTGCTGCAGGTGGGGCCCCTGGCCGGCCTGCTGCTGCTGCAGGCCGGCCAGGTGCCTAAGTGTATTAGCGTTAACTAAATAAATAACATCATCAATCGGGTAATTCGGGTAATCCGCTACCGCTGGGGGAGGCGGTAGCGGAGTGGTTAGCGTCTCCGACTGGCGTTCTCGGTGACCCGAGCTCGATCCCCGAAGAAAACCAAAACCTTTCTGCACCGTCGAGTGGCCTAAGAACACCCACATGCCCTGCCCATCAACTCTACCTTCGATTGCGAGTGCATCGGAGGACACAGGGGGGCGGCATGAGCCTCTAATCACAGGCGTCACTGTAAGAATCCTGCCTGCGCCACCACGGGCGAGGACCAACCATCAGAGCCCTCAAGTGAACCTCCAGAGCCTACCATCCGAACCCTGGGTCACCACTGCCTACAGGCGCTATAGGCACAATGTAAAAAAAAAAAAATAATAATAATAATTCCCGATTGATGGTTATTTATTTAGTTAACGCTAATTTATGTATGGTTCTAATTCATTTATCAGGAAACAAAATATATCAATGGAAAGCTAATAAAATTCCACTTCTATTGATATGTTGCATGTAAAATGTTTTCTCGCAAAATATTAAATGGCGAAGAGTTTAAGTGAATATTAAGTTCATGCATATTTCTTCACTCTCTCATAATGGCATTTCTTTATTGTATTTTACAGTTTTTTATTTGATAATATTATAGAACAAACATTTACGAAGATAACAGTATATCATTTATACTGATAAACCATAGGAAGGGAAATGGGAGGGTTGTTCGAAAATGTCAGGAATCGCAAAACTGGCCTCCACTGGAAATAGCCCAAATGATGGGCAAGTCCATATACATTTATTCTTTGGTTCAGCCTATTATATATAGAAAGATTAACTATACTCGGCCGCACGTTAAGTGGCGAAAAGTTGCCCCTTAAACTCCCCCCTTCCGAACCACGGGTTGGCTGAGGGGTTGTTGGGTGTTGGAGGGCTTTAGGGCGAACTTGGAGTAAGGCATTCTCACCCAACACCACGCCTCGCCAATCCCGTGTGTTTCGAAAGGGGGAGTAAGGGGCCCATTTTCGCCAACTTAACGGGGCGGTAGATAAGCTCATGCTTATCCTTGGTGTCTAGTTGGTAGCGTTGTGTGATTGCGTGCTGCACTCCACACATGCTCTCCTGAAACTCTATTGTTATTGTGCTGAGTATAGGAAGCAAAAGGCGGTCAGAAATAGGGGAAATTATTTAGTATGTATTACGTGTGGTAGGGTGTGGTGTGTGTGTGGTGTGGGTGTGGTGTGTTTTGTGTGTGTGTGTGTGTGTGTGTGTTTTGGTGTGTGTGTGTGGAAGGTAGTGGGGGAAGAGAGGAGGGGCCACAGAGAGAGAGGAGAGAGAGAGAGAGAGAGAGGAGAGAGAGAGAGAGAGAGAGAGAGGGAGAGAGAGAAAGAGAGAGAGAAAAGAAAAGCAAAAGAAAGGCAGAACAGAAAAAAAAAGAAAAAAGGAGAAGAGAGAGAGAGGAGGAGAGAGAGAGAGAGGAGAGAGAAGAAAAGAGAGAAAAAAAGAAAAAAAGAGAGAGAGAGAGAGAGAGAGAGAGAGAGAGAGGTGTAATGTATTCACCTCCTCGAAGTCTCCTAAAACCCTCAGAATGTCTCGCTGGCAGGCTGTCGCGGCGCCGATAAACTATAGATGGACGGCGGTTTATATTTGTTGACGTGGGGGAATGAGGCGAAAAATTGTGCTGAGTGGCGGGTTTTTGGCTATACTGGCGGGTTTTGGGCTATAATGGCGGGTTTTGGGCTATATTGGTGGGCTCTGGGCTATATTGGCGGGTTTTGGGCTATACTGGCGGGTTTTAGGCTATACTGGCGGGTTTTGGGCTATACTGGGGGGGTTTGGGCTATTTTTGCGGGTTTTGGGCTTCAGTGGCGGTTTTTTGGCTATACTGGCGGGTTTTGGGCTATACTGGCGGGTTTTGGGCTATACGGGCGGGTTTTGGGCTATAATGAACAGCCGTTTTTTCCCACCCAACTGAAAAACCCATCCCATAATAGAAAAAAAAGGACATGGGATAAAAGGAGTTATAAGACGAAAAATAATAAGAAAAAAGGAATACGAAAAAACTCTAAGACTTAAAGTAATCGTCCAGACCCATTTTTTTTTTGCCTGATTATTTTGAATGTACATTCAAAACACCTAATCCACCAAAAATAATTGATTTCCAGGCATTATTTCCGTAAAAACACGACTTTTGTAAAAAGCGCGCGAAAAAAAAAATCTTCCCTCCAACGGGGCTACGACTGTTATTGATGACGCCCAGAACGGGACGCCCGCAACACTCGTCTGACACCTGTCGGCAAATGTTATGATGACGATTGTATTCGGTGCCCAGACAGTGAATTGTCGCTGTGACCGACACTCTTCCCACACACACGCCTGCACACACGCCTCCTTCCCACACACACGCCTGCGCACCAACACCCTTCCTGCCACCACAAAACATACACACCGTGTGTGGAGGGCGTGTGTGTGGGAAGGAGGCGTGTGTGCGGCGTGTGTGTAAGAAGGGTGTCGGTGTGCAGACGTGTTGTGGGAAGGAGGCGTGTGTGCAGGCGTGTGTGTGGGAAGGGTGTCGGTGTGCAGGCGTGTGTGTGGGAAGGAAGCGTGTGTGTGGGAAGGGGGGCGTGTGTGGCAGGCGTGTGTGTGGGAAGGAGGCGTGTGTGCAGGCTCTGTGTGGGAAGGGTGTCGGTGTGCAGGCGTGTGTGTGGGAAGGAAGCGTTCTGCAGGCGTGTGTGTGGGAAGGAGGCGTGTGTGCAGGCGTGTGTGTGGGAAGGAGGCGTGTATGCAAGCGTGTGTGTGGAAGGAGGCGTGTGTGCAAGCGTGTGTGTGGGAAGGGTGTCCGGTGTGCAGGCGTGTGTGTAGGAAGGAACGTGTGTGCAGGTGTGTGTGGGGGAAGGGGGCGTGTGTGCAGGCGTGTGTGGGAAGGGTGTCGGTGTGCAGGCGTGTGTGTGGGACGAGGCGTGTGTGCAGGCGTGAGTGTGGGAAGGGTGTCGGTGTGAAGGCGTGTGTGTGGGACGGAGGCGTGGGGTGCAGCGTGAGTGTGGGAAGGGTTTTTCGGTGTGCAGGCGTGTGTGTGGGACGGGGGCGTGTATGCAAGCGTGTGTGTGGGAAGGAGGCGTGTGGGGCAGGCTTGTGTGGGGAAGGGTGTCGGTGTGCAGGCGTGTGTGTGGGAAGGAAGCATGCTGCACCCATAAAAGGATGCATGCATGTGGCATATAGCAAAAAAAATCTATCGAAACACCCAAATATCTTCAAGTACTATTATATTTATCTCTGTGTTTTTCGTGCCTCTGATCAAGCGCGGGAAGAGGATCCTCCTTGATGCTACGTCACGGAGCCGAGCCCGAGCGTCTGCAAATCTTGAGTGTGTTTTGAGAACTCGGGGATTTGCAGATTTTGATTGCGGATTATTTAAAAAAAAGGCTGACTGGATACAAAAAGTGACGACGTATTGTTGATATACTCGTTAATGGCTATGATTTGATTGCATTAAATCAGGAATGATGAAATGGTCTGGACGATGACTTTAAATTGATAAAGAAAGTGAAGAAAAAAAAAATATACAACTTATTTTGATGAAAAAAAGGAATATGAAAATAACCTATGGAATATTTTACATATTGACTAAAGATCTATGAAGCAAATAAAGAAAAATACTTAATAAATGCTAAATAAACCTTAATATTTAGGAAATGAAAATATATTCTTTGCAATCTCTACATATTCACACACACACACACACACACACACACACACCACACACACACACACACACACACCACACACACACACACACACAGTGGCGGCTCATGATAAAATAAAATGGAGGGACTGCAAGCTTCACACAAGAGTAGGATACACAAATTTTACCTAACTCAGGTATGAGTTGTAGTTGATGTTCACGGGTTTCGGGGCATGGTAGTAGTGGTGGTGGTAGAAGGGATGGTGGGGGTGGTAGTGGTGGTAGAGGGGATGGCTGAGGTGGTGATGGTAGAATTACAGTATTACTTGAAAATAAAATCGGTACCGCTTGATTTCAGTCTTTTCATTTAATGTCAGCTGGGATAAGTTGATGTTTTGCAAATACTTCACTTGATTTTCCATCGTCATAGGGTAATTATAGAAAGCACGATTTAACCACACCGCTTACAACTTTACACGCACTGTAAACACGAGAGGGACGAGACTTAGCTGCCTCGACTGCAGCCCATTGTGTTCACAAGTGGCGCGGCGGCGGCGCAGACATGAATCGTACAGCAAATATGAAAGTAACTTACATTTTGGTCTGGTTTTAATGAAAATTCACTTAGTAACGTATTGAAAATAATTAAATAATATATAATGACTTTTTATTATGATATATTTGTTAGTAGTGTATCAATTCTGCTGTGTCTCTAAAGGAATCATACACCTGGCAGTGAGTGTCTGGGGGTGCTGCAGCTCTGCAGCCCTATGCCACGAGCCGCCACTGCACACACACACACACAAAGACACACACACACACACACACACACACACACACACACACACACAGCACACACACACACACACACACACACACACACACACAAGGACACACATACACACACAGGCACACACACAAACAAGCACACACACACAAGGCCAAGTACACCCACACACACAAACAGACCCAAACACGCACACACACACACACACACACACCACACACACACACACACACCACACACACACAACACACACAACACACAACACACACACACACACACACACACAACCACAAACACACACACACACACACACACACACACACACACACACACACAAACACACACACACACACACACACACACACACACACACACACACACACACACACACACACACACACACACACACACACACACACTAACACACCCACACACACAAACACACACACACACACTAACACACCCACAAACACACACACACACACACACACACAAACACACACACACACACAAACACACACACAAAACACACAACAAACACCCACACCACAAACAACCCCACACACACACACACACTAATACACCCACAAACACACACCACACACACACACACTAACACACCCACACACACAAACACACACAAACACGCACACGCACAAAAAGAAAAGCATAAAGTTTTTGGGTCAAGTTCTGGAATATAATAAAAAATACAAATAAGAAGAAAAACAACAGAACAAAAAAGGTCTCGAAAAAAGGTAAAAACCAGGCATGGAAATGTGAACGTGTGGAAGAAAGAAGAGAGCAAGAAAAAAGAATTTACAACGAGGACAAAAGATGAAAGTATTTGTGTAAGAAAGCGACTCAGCATTTTGTGGGCAATAAGAGAGAGAGAAGATGAGAAGAAGAGAAAGAGAGGAGGAAATAATCGGGTGTGATGATGATGATGAGAAGAGAGAGAGAGAGAGAGAGAGAGAGAGAGAGAGAGAGAGAGAGAGAGAGAGAGAGAGAGAGAGAGAGAGAGAGAGAGAGAGAGAGAGAGAGAGAGAGAGAGAGAGAGAGAGAGAGAGAGAGAGAGAGAGAGAGAGAGAGAGAGAGAGATTAAATTTTGGAATTAATTTTGCGAGTTTTGATATTAATAAAAAAATCTATAAAAGAGACAGAGAATTGATAAAACCTAAAATAACGGTAAAAATCATGAGACGAATTGCTGGACAAAAAAACAACCGATGAATGGCGGGAAGGAAGAATAGGAACAAGAGGCAAAAAAAGTGATGTCATCTTTAAAAAAACGAAAAAACCCTGAAATGAATTGCAGGAAAAAAGAAAATATATAAAAATATATATAAAAAACCCAAAATAAAGAAGATGAAGAGCAAGAAGAAGATCAAGAAGAGAACAAAATGAAAAAATCTAAAATCTAAAAAAGAAAAACACACGAGACGAATTAATGGAAGAAAATAAAAAAATAAAAAAAATCGCCCGAGGGCTGGAAGGCCACAGCCCCACGACGCGTTCAGCCCGTCTATTTGGGCTAAGAGGGTTTCCCGGTGTTTCGTTAATTGCCCTGACTGCCAGTGAGGGAAGAGGAGGAGGGGGGTAGGAGAGGGGGGAGAGGGGCAGGAGGGAGGGAAGAGGAATGGAGGAGGTACATTTTTTTCCTCTCTCTCCTCGCTCTTCCTCTCCCTCCTCTTTTCCTCCCCTTTTCTCCTTCTCTCTCTCTCTCTCTCTCTCTCTCTCTCTCTCTCTCTCTCTCTCTCTCTCTCTCTCTCTAATTATCTCACAAACACATCCAGACAGCTACTGAAGGGAACACAACACTCGGTTTCATGTTTCCTAACTTGACTTTCGTAACAAAATTGTAATGTTATAAAATTATGAGAGATGTCAGACGCATTTTGGGACTCTCTCTCTCTCTCTCTCTCTCTCTCTCTCTCTCCTTTCCTTCTTCTCTCTCTCTTCTTCTCTCCTCTCTCTTTCCTCTCTTCTCTCTCTCTCTCTCTCTCTGGTAGTATAAGAACAAAACTGACATTCTGCAAGGTAATAGAACACTAAATTTTCAACAAACCGGAAAAAACAAAAGGCAAAAAAAAGATCAACAAAAAAGTCCGCCTAGTTGGCAGTCGCTATAAAAAAGACAGTAAGATAATTACCAAGGGGGGGGGGGGGGTCAATTTTGTTTGGGAGGTGTCCTTTTAAGAGAATATTAAAAATTTTAAATCATAGAAGGGAGCAAAAATAGAAACAGAAAGAGAGTTCCAGTTGACCAGAATACTTGTACTTGAAGACAATAAATTCCAAAGGAGAAACTAACTAACAAACAATCAGCTCACAATCGTCAAAACTAACACACCGACGAGCATAGAAACACGGAATACTACCGTAGATAACACTATAGTCGCCACCTGCACTAATGTCGCCAGTCGCCATATATTACGAATTATAGCATCCCTACTGATTTGTATGTGCCACTGAAGATGATACACAGTAGTTTATATCATGACTGTATAATCTACCCTGTTTCAGTGTTGTTTTATGCTTTGTATCTGCAGGTAAATACGGTTTCAAATTTCATTACTAGTTTTTTTTCGGGCGACGACAGACAGTAGCTCATCCATCACCTTTCGGGCGGGAGGACGAAAACACTAGCTGGCGATCTGTAGCCGTTACCAAGGTCGCCACTCGGCTGATATCTTTGTAATTTGTTCATTTATACCCATAATATGACACAGATGAAGACACAAAATGACACAGACTTTCCAGATAGCCCCTTTTAACTTTCCTGAAATCATGGCTGTAGAGATGTAAGTATTAACGCCACCACACGTCTGTAAATCGAATAGAAACATTGTCCTGGCGACTATAGTGTTATCTACGGTAGAAAAAGAACAATTTTGAGAGACGAGCCATAAGCAGACACACCTGAAACACACCTGCATCGCCCTCCATAAGACGCAGGTGTGCCGGGGATCGCCAGTCTGACAACCAATCATGCTAATCACCTCGGCAAACGCATTACCTTGACACCGTAAAAAAAGATCGAAGGATATACCAGCATGGGATTCTCTCTCTCATGTTTTCTTTTTTCTCTCTCTCTCTCTCTCTCTCTCTCATCTCCTCTCCTCACCTCCTCTCTCTCTCTCTCTCTCTCTCTCTCTCTCTCTCTCTCTCTCTCCGTGTCTCATGTTTCTCTCTTTTTTTCTCAATTATTTTCTTGTTTTCTCTCATATTTTGTTCTCGTGTTTTCTCTCTCCCATATTTTTCTCCTCTCATATTTCTCTTTCTCACATTTTTACTCTCATGTTCTCTTTCTCCCCCATATATATATTTTTCTCTCGGCTTTCTTCACCCATTCATCCTTTGCATTCACCCTTCACTTATCTTCCCTCTCTCTTTTTCTCATATTTCTCTCATATGTTTTTCTTTCATAATTATTTCTTTCGTTTTCTCTCATATTATTTTTTAATGTTTTTTCCTCTCTCTCTCTCTCTCTCTCTCTCTCTCTCTCTCTCTCTCCTCTCTCCTCTCTCTCTCTCTCTCTCTCTCTCTCTCTCTCTCTCTCTCTCTCTCTCTCTCCTCTCTCTCTCTCTCATATTTCTTTCATGATTTGTCTCACACTTATATTCATCTTCCCTCCCTCTCTCCCTTCGTCAGGCGTTCACTTCGAAACGACGGAGAGCGCGCTCATCGAGGAGATCGAGAACGCCATGCTGGTGTTCGGCTGGGGGCTTCACGGCTACGTGGAGGACGAGGCTTCCAGGGGTAAGGTGCCCAGTCTGGCGCCCGGCCTCTCCTGCGACACGGGCGACGCCAGGTGGAGGGGCGGCGACAAGTTCTACAGGTGGGTTGTCGGGCGTATGTCCATATATGTGTCTCTTCTGGGGGATGGGCAGTGACAAGTTCTACAGGTGGGTTGTGGGGCGTATGTCTATATGTGTGTCTCTTGCGTGGGGGAGAGTTCTTTCGTTAATTTCTTTGTCTCAGTTTTAGTTCTACATGTGGGTTGTGGGGCGTATGTCCATTTGTGTGTCTCTTCTGAGGGGAGGGGTTCATTTTCTTTAGTTAACTTCTTTGTCTCAGTATATTTCTCATGGCCTCTGCTTTTGTCTCTTTGTCAGTCTGTCTGTGTATGTCTGTTTATCTCTCTCTCTCTCTCTCTCTCTCTCTCTCTCTCTCTCTCTCTCTCTCTCTCTCTCTCTCTCTCTCTCTCTCTCTCTCTCTGATTAGTGTGATTTCTTGTCTTATGATGTTTTCTTTCTTCTTCACGAGAGAGAGAGAGAAGAGAGAGAGAGAGAGAGAGAGAGAGAGAGAGAGAGGAGAGAGAGAGAGAGGAGAGAGAGAGAGAGAGAGAACCATAAACATATCAACTTTCTTTCTCCATCTTTCGGTTTCTTTTCTCTCCTCGGTCATATTTTTCTTTCTTCTCATGCTTTGTCCCATTCACCTGACGTCAATTTCTTTCACTCTTCTTTTCATCACTTTCTTCCTGTCCTTCCTTTATCTGCCTTCCTCCCACACGATGAATTGTCTTCTTTGTCTTCCGCCAGTCTCCTTTCCCTCCCATTCTTTCTCTTTTATCTTCGGCACTTTGTATCACCGCCTAGCTGTTCACGCCTTTCTTCTCTATTTACTTCGTCTATATTTTGTCTCGCCCTTTTTTGATCCTCCAAACCAGAAACACGAATAGAACAAAGGATCGAAAACTCTTCCTTATAACATCGGAATCCTCAAAGCCGTGACGTCACGAGAGCGTCAACCAATAGGATGTCAGTATGAGTACAGTGACGCTCATTGGCTATTTCATCCATTACGATAAGGCGCATGATGGCGGTACTCTTCTATGCCGCCCTGTTATAACAAAGAGGATTAATAGCAGCTTAGGGCGACTTTTTCCTCCCCTTTTAGACTCCCGCCTTGGCTTGTAGTCTCTTCTATGGCTGCTTGCACACGAGCTGTTAGAAATACATGGAGCCCATCCATTGAGTGATACAACATCGCCGACACTTATAACGCCTTGATCGTAAAACCGCCGCGGCAAAAAAACCGCCGAGCGGCTTGGGAGGCTACGTGTGTTATGAGCACCTTCACACGAGTGGCTTTCCCGCACGCGGCAGGTGGCCAGCTGTGTAACAACTCTGTCTCCTGCACCACCTCGCCTCTCCGGGACTGCAACAGTAAACACCTGATATGCATCATAATCACGCATATATCGACTTTTCATGGCTGCATATAGAAGACATAATAGTGCACTGATGAGCGACTCGGAGCGGCTGAACCTGCCCTTCCCACATTAACAACAACAAGAGAGAAACCACCGCGGCAGGAACCGCTCCCGTGAAAGCCGCGTGCGGCGGTGCGTGGCGGCAGAAACCACTCGTGTGCAGCCGCCTCGGAGTGGCTGCGTCGTATTCCCTCCCGTGTGTTGAGGATTTATGTGTTTTGTTATGCACGTGTTTTCGTTTCTACGCCACTCGGTTTAGTCACAATACCTAAACTTCCTGGCCCTTAGTTCTTGCTGCCCAGGTGAAAATATAATGAAAGCAAGTCTCTCTCTCTCTCTCTCTCTCTCTCTCTCTCTCTCTCTCTCTCTCTCTCTCTCTCTCTCTCTCTCTCTCTCTCTCTCTCTCTCTCTCTCCTCTTCCTTCTCTCTCTCCCTCCCGTCTATCCAGCATGATTACTTCCTCATTCCAGCCTCTCACCTCGCCCTTCATCACTCCCTTCCTTCATTATCTCCTCCCGCACCTCTTCATTTCCATCTCTCCTCTCCAGCCAATCCAACTCTGACTTTTCCACCGTCATCTCCCTCTCCTCCTCTCCTCTCTGCCACTGCGAGAGAAAAACATAAAAGATAAGACTTCAAAGGAATGGGAGTCGCCTTTTCCCTTCCGCATTCGCCTCCGATGACATAAATTTTTTCCCCCCCTGCAAATGAAAATCTCATTCGGGGGAGGACTTCTACGCGAGGAGAAAAAGTTTTGCTAGATGGAAAAAAGTTTCAATATGTCAGGTTGCTGAGATTGAGGTGTGTGGGGGGAGGGCATTGGGGGGGTAAAACGTGGTGGGGGAAAAAAATGCGTGGTGGGGTATTATTTGGGGGTGCGAGGAGTACCTGGGTTTATCAAGGGGTTGTGGGGCGTATGTCCATAAGTGTCTCTTTTTAGGGGATTTTGGGGGGCGATAGGTGGAAAGGGGGAGGGGGTTTGGGGGGGGAAAGATGGGGGTGGAGGCATTATTTGGGGTGCGGGGGGGTGGAAAACAGGCAAGCGGGAGTTGGTTTAAATTAAGGGAAAGGGTGAGTCTTTTTAAAGTGTGTGCGCCAGGGGGTGAAAAATTATAGGTAGGTAAAAACTTGTTTAAATTTGGGGAGTAGAAATTAGTTTGGGAAAGTGTTGGATAGAGATAGAGATACAGGGAGTCAGGAATGAGGAAAGGTTTAAAAGTGTGGGGAAAGGCGATAAAGAAAAATATAAAAAAAAGGGCGGTCAAAATTTTATTAGGGTAGAAATTTTAGATTGTGAAAAATGAGGTAGAAAAAGAAAAAAGCTAAGGGCAGTTATAAAAGACCCCAAGGGTTTAGAACGTACGTAGCCAGAAGTGAAAAAAGGAACATTTAGTACAGAAAGTTTATAAGTACTTTTTTAGGAAAAAAAAGCCTAAAAAAATATAAAACCCTTTTTGAGCGGCAAAAAACTTGCTACTAGAATAACCAGAAGAGAAAAAAAAAAGACTAAAACTCTGTGAACTAGGGGCTATCAAAGGAGAAAAATTTGTCAAAAAATTTGGTACTGATATATGATAGAGAAAAAAAAATTTAAATTCCTGATGAAACTAGAAGCTTTTAAAAAGGAAAAGGTTTGATTTAGAGGGGGAGAAAAAAGAGAGAGGGAAAGGCAAAGGCGAGGAGGGAAAGGGAAGGGGAGGACCATAGAGGGGGAAGACAAAGGGGAGGAGGGGGAAGAAGGGGAGGACCATGAGAGAGGGGAAGAAAAGGCGGGAGGGGAAAGGAAGGGGAGGACCATGAGAGGGGAAGACAAAGGCGAGGAGGGAAGGAAGGGGAGGCCATGAAGAGGGGAAGACAAAAGGGGAGGAGGGAAGGAAGGGGAGGCCATGAAGAGGGGAAGACAAAGGCGAGAGGGGAAGGGAAAGGGGAGGACCAGAGAGAGGGGAAGACAAAGGCGAGGAGGGAAGGAAAAGGGGAGGACCCCTGAGAGAGGGGGAAAACAAAGGGGAGGAGGGAAGGGAAGGGGAGGACCCTGAGAGAGGGGGAAAACAAAGGCGTGGGAAAGGTGAATTTTAAGGAAAATGGGTTGGTATGTGAGGGAAATGGGAAAAAAAGAGGATGTGATGCGGACTATTTTTAAGGTAAAGGGTAATATAATTAGTAATGTATATATAAAGTAAAGAGACCTGGGGTTAAAAAGGGGGAAGTGGAGGTGGGGGAATGGTAAGGGAGCTCAGAGGGGATTATTTAGGGGTTTTATTAGAAATGGTCTTTTTTGATGTGATAATGTTTTCGTAAGGTGAAAACAAATCTTTTTGAAGGAAAAGGGAAAAATTTTTAGAAAGTTGGGAGATGATTTTAAACATGAAGAGAGAGAGAGAGAGAGAGAAGAGAAAAGAAAAGAGAGAGAGAGAGAGAGAGAGAGAAAAGAGAGAGGGAGAGAGAGAGAGAGAGAGGAGAGAGAGAGGAGGAAGAAGGAGGAGAGAGAAGAGGAGAGAGAGAAGAGAGAAAGAGAGAGAGGGGGAGAGGATTCATTTTTAATGGTATAAAAATAGCAATAAAAAAAGAACCAATGGATAGAAAAAGAGCAAAAATTAAAAATTCTTTTCAATAAGTTCAAAGAAAAAAAAAATGCTAAATGAAAGAAACATCTAAGGAAAGTATATTATAGGAAGAGATGAAAGAGTATATGGAAAAGAAACATTACGGAAAGTTATATATAGGAAGATAAGTAGGAAAGGGAATAGGAAGAGTAAAACTACAGGAAAATATATATCTAGGAAAATAAAAGTGGAAAATATAGGGAAAAGTAAAAAATCTAAGGAAAGTTATAATAGGAAGAGTATATAGGAAAGTATATAGGAAAAGTAACATCTACAGGAAAGTATATATATAGGAAGAGTATAGTAGGGAAAGTATATAGGAAGAGTAAACATCTACAGGGAAAAATATATATGGAAAGTATAGTGGGAAAAAAATAATAGGAGAGTAAACATCTAAGGGAAAATATATTATAAAGAGTATCGTAGGAAAAGTATATAGGAAAGTAAAGGAAGAGTAAACTCTAAGGAAAGTTATATATAGGAAGAGAATAGGGGAAGAGTATATAGGAAGAGTAAACATCTCAGGAAAGTATACAGGAAAATAAGAAAACAAGGATATTTCTACAAATTATCAAAAAAAAATAAAGCAAAAAATGTCAGAACAAGAAAAGTAAAAAAAGACCCAAACATTTTAAAAATGGAAAAGTCAACGTAGAATTATAAGGAAGAAAAAAAAACAGAGGTGGAGACCTGGGAGGGGGAGGAGGGGGAGGAAGGGGGAGGGGGGAGGAGAGGAGGAGGGGGAGGAGGAGGAGGGGGGAGGAGGAGGGGAGGAGGTAAAGAGAAAAAAACAGGGAAGCGAGGGTGGATAAAAAATAAGGGAGAGGAGGAAGGGCTAGGGGAAGGGAGAAAAAGGTAGGAAGGGACGAGTAATGTGGGCTTAATAGCATCTCCCCACGTTCCATTCCCGGAGGAGGGGGGAGGGGAGGGGGAGGAGGAGGAGGAGGAGGAGGAGGAGGAGGAGGAGGAGGAGGGAGGCTGCCCTATCTCCATTGTGTAGACTGTAGAGGAAGGAAAAATTCTAGATAGAGGGAAAAAAAATCATAGAAATGATGAAAATATTGATGAGTAAAGAAATTTAAGAAGGACATTTTTCCTGTGTGTGTGTGGGTAGAGAGAGAGAGAGAGAGAGAGAGAGAGAGAGAGAGAGAGAGAGAGAGAGAGAGAGAGAGGAGGAGGGAGGAGAGAGAGAGAGAGAGAGAGGAGAGAGGAGAGAGAGAGAGAGAGAGAGAGAGAGAGAGAGAGAGAGAGAGAGAGAGAGAGAGAGAGAGAGAGAGAGAGAGAGGAGAGAGAGAGAGAGAGAGAGAGAGACCTGTTTATGGAACCTTGGCTATTCACAACTGTCCTATTGTTTTCTTATACCTGTCATAATATTCAATAGGAATGATTTTCAATAGCAATAATTTTCAGAGGTTACGGGAGGGGCATGTGTATGTGTGTATGTGTGTGTGTGTGTGTGTGTGTGTGTGTGTGTGTGTGTTGTGTGTGTGTGTGTGTGTGTGTGTGTGTTGTGTTTTGTGTGTGTGTGTGTTGTGTGTGAGTGTGTGTGTTATTGGCGTGTGTTTAAAGGTGTGTGTGTTTGATGTGTGTTTAAAGAAGGCGTGTGTTATGCGTGTGTGTGCAGGTTCCTGAAGGGCGTCAGCGTGCGGAGGGACAGCGAGCCCGCCACCGCCAAGCTGGAGTTCAACAATGACGGGACGAGGCGCGCCGTCACCCTCAGGATCATGAACCTCAGGCCTGACATGTCCAGCAAGCTGACCTGGGAGGAGGTGAGAGCCACAACTGTCTGTACGTCTGTCTGTCTGTCTGTCTGTCTGTCTGTCTGTCTGTTTATCTGTCTGTATATCTGTCTGTCTGTCTGTCTGTCTGTCTGTCTGTCTGTTTGTCTGTCTGTCTCTGTCTGTCTGTCTGTCTGTCTGTCTGTCTGTTGTCTGTTGTCGTTTGTCTCTACCTTGTCTGTCTGTCTTCTGTTTCCTGTTTGTCTTTCCTGATCTGGGCTTCTGTTTTTTGCCTATACTTCCTGNAAAGCTAGGTGAAAAACATAATCTTTTAGAGAGGAGGAAAAGTTTGAGAAAGTTGGGATGATATGATTTTAAACATGAATGAGAGAGAGAGAGAGAGAGAGAGAGAGAGAGAGAGAGAGAGAGAGAGAGAGAGAGAGAGAGAGAGAGAGAGAGAGAGAGAGAGAGAGAGAGAGAGAGAGAGAGAGAGAGAGAGAGAGAGAGAAGAGAGAGAGAGAGAGAGAGAGAGAGAGAGAGAGGAGAGAGAGAGAGAGAGAAGATAGAGAGAGAGAGAGAGAGAGAGAGAGAGAGAGAGAGAGAGAGAGAGGGGGGTATATTTCATAATGGTAGTAAAAGAGAGCCATAAAAATGAACCAATGGGATGGAAGAAAGAACAAAAATGACATGAAAAAAATTAATAAGTTCAATGAAAAAAATTAATGCATAATATGAAGAAAAACATCTACAGGAAAGTATATATATAGGAAGAGTATAGTAGGAAGAGTATATAGGAAGAGTAAACATCTACAGGAAAGTATATATATAGGAAGAGTATAGTAGGAAGAGTATATAGGAAGAGTAAACATCTACAGGAAAGTATATATATAGGAAGAGTATAGTAGGAAGAGTATATAGGAAGAGTAAACATCTACAGGAAAGTATATATATAGGAAGAGTATAGTAGGAAGAGTATATAGGAAGAGTAAACATCTACAGGAAAGTATACAGGAAAGTAAGAACGACAAGGATGCTTTCTACAAATGTATCAAAAAAATATAATAGCAAGAAAATGTCAGAACAAGAAATGTAGAAAAAAGACCAAAACATTAAAAAATGCGAAAATGTCAACGTAGAATTATAGAGGAAGAAAAAAAGGCAGAGGTGTGAGACGCGTGGGAGGAGGAGGAGGAGGAGGAGGAGGAGGAGGAGGAGGAGGAGGAATACAAAGGAATACAAAGGAAACACAAACAGCAACAGACCGATATGTCCTTACAAGACTGTTTGCTTTAACTACACTACACTAACTAGATAATAAGAGAGAAAGGATAGGAAGTAGAAGGCTCCTCCCCACCCACCCATCCCTCCAGCCGAAGCTGGCCGGAAAAGAAGTGATACCATGCAATATAGAAAAACTGCATGGAATTTGTGAGGAAAGTTGAAAGCTGTAATCTATGGCTAACTACTACTAGTTTGTGGGGGTAGGTTTAGTGCTTGATAGATAGGTCATGTTATGTGTGTTTTGTAATGGTGGGAACACAGTGTGGAGGTTCAAGGGGTGGTGCGGCAGCCTTGCCTGGCGCTTTCTTGGGAGGCAGCAGTCAATCAGGCCCCAGCTCCGTTCAATCCACTGCGGATTGTGTACTTTCCATGTAGGACGCCGTACACTTCAATGCCTCCTGCAGCAGTGACCCCTGGTACCTTAAATCCCGATGGTGGTCACTAACTGTCAGGACCCTAACTGAACCACAGCCGTCACAGGTCGAGAGTAGTAGTGGTAACCGTTAACTCGGGTATCTGTGTGTGTTATGAGGTCTAATGTAGTGTTGGTGTAGGCTCAGTGTGGAAGTTCAGGGGTGGTGCGGCAGCCTTGCCTGGCGCTTTCTTGGGAGGCAGCAGTCAATCAGGCCCCAGCTCCGTTTCAATCACTGCGGTAGTGCACTTTCCATGTAGGACGCCGTGCACTTCAATGCCCCCTGCAGCAGTGACCCCTAGTATATAAATCCCGATGGTTGGTCACTAACTGACAGGGCCCTTACTGAACACAGCCCGTCACAGGTCAAAAGTTTGTTAGTAGTGACCGTTTACTCGGGGCTGTCTGAGACGTGTGGGAGGGGTTGTGTAGACGCGACTCGCAATCATTTTACGCAATGAGAGTAAGTTTCAGGCCGCGAGATAATTATTCATTCCGAGATAAACAGTGACAACCGGGGATTTTGATATGAAATATTTATCGAGGCGATTGTTAAATGATTCTATTGTATTTGAGTTTACTCAGTCTGAGGCAGCCCATTCCATACGTTTACAACACGGTTGTGAAGAAGTACTTTGCTTCGTTCGTTTACAAACCGTTGCTGCTTATTTTAAATCCGTTGTTTCTAGTGAGCTTACGGTCTAGCGGTGAAAAGATTTTTCTGGGACTACGTTCGTAAACTCATGAAGATTTTACAGACTTCGAATGAGGTCACCTCTTATCCTTCGTTTTGTTAGTGGGAATAAGTTAAGTTTTTGAGCCGCTTTTCGTTACGATTTATTTCGCAATCTAGGTATCCTTTTGGTTACTCTGCGCGTATATTTTCTAGTTTATCTATGTCCATTTTATAATAAGGTGACCAGAACTGCAACAGTATTTTAGAGGGGGCGGAACAAGCGAGTTTAAAAAGACGTGAGTATAACTTTTTCAGATTTGACAACGAAGTTCGTCAATAAAGCCAGGAGGAGGAGGAGGAGGAGGAGGAGGAGGCGGAGGAGGAGGAGGGAGGAGGAGGAGGAGGAGGGGTGAGGAGGAGGAGGAGGAGGCAGGAGGAGGAGGAGAGGAGGAGGAGGTAAAGAGGAGATAAAGGAACAGGGAAGCGAGGGTGGATAAAAGATAAGGGAGAAGGAGGAAGGGCTAGGAGAAGGGAGAGAAAGTTAGGAAGTGGACGAGTAATGTCGCTAATCTTAATAGCATCTCCCGACAGTTGTCCATTCCAGGAGAGGAGGAGGAGGAGGAGGACGGAGGAAGGAGTGGGCGGGAGGAGAGGAGGAGGAGGAGGACGGAGGAGGAGGAGTGGGGGGAGGCTGCCTATCTCCATTTGTGTAGACGTAGAGGAAGGAAAATTTCTAGATAGAGGAAAAAAAAAAATCATAGAAATGATGAAACTATGATGAGGAAAGAAATTTAGAAGGACATTTTTCCTGTGTGTGGTGTGTGTGTGGTGTGGTGTGTGTGTGTGTGTGTGTGCTGTGTGTGTGTGTGTGTGTGTGTGTGTGTGTGTGTGTGTGTGTGTGTGTGTGTGTGTGTGTGGGTGTGTGTGTGGTGTGTGCCTGTGCGATGTGTGTTGTGTGTGTGTGGTGTGGTGTCTGTGTGGGTGTGTGTGTATGTGTGTGTGTGGGTGTGTGTGAGATGAGCGAGAGATGAGAGAGAGAGAGAGAGAGGAGAGAGAGAGAGAGAGAGAGAGAGAGAGATGAGAGAGAAGAGAGAGACGAGAGAGGAGAGAGAGGAGAAGAGAGAGGAGAGACCGGTTTATGGAACCTGGCTATTCACAACGTCCTATTGTTTTCTTCTACCTGTCATAATATTCAATAGGAATGATTTTCAATAGCAATAATTTTTCAGAGGTTACGGGAGGGCAGTGTGGTGTGGTGTGTGTGTGTGGTGTGTGTGTGTGTGTGTGTGTGTGTGTGTGTTGTTTGTGTGTTTGTGTGTGTGTGTGTAGTTGTATTGGCGTGTGTTTATAGGAAGGTGTGTGTGTTGGTGTGTGTTTTTAAAGAAAGGCGTGTGTAGGGTGTGTTTGTGCAGTCCTGAAGGGCGTCAGCGTGCGGAGGGACAGCGAGTCCCGCCACGCCAAGGCTGGAGTTCAACAATGACGGGGACGAGGCCGCGCCTCCCACCTCAGGATCATAGAACCTCAGGCATAACATGCTTCAAGCAAAGTGACTGGGAGGAGGTGAGGAGCCAAACTGTCGTACGGTGTCTGTCTGTCTGCTGTCTGTCTAGTTTGTATCTGTCTGTATATATGTATGGTCTGTCTGTCTGTCTGTCTGTCTGTCTGTCTGTCTGTCTGTCTGTCTGTCTGTCTGTCTGTCTGTCTGTCTGTCTGTCTGTCTGTCTGTCTGTCTGTCTGTCTGTCTGTTTGTCTGATTGCCTACTGTCTGTCTGTTCCTGTTGTTTGTCTGATTGACTACTGTCTGTCTGTCTGTCTGTCTGTCTGTCGTTTGTCTGATGCCTACTGTCTGTCTGTTGTCTGTTGTCGTGTCTGTCTGTCTGTCTGTCTGTTGTTATCTGATTGCTACTGGGTTCTGTATGTTTCTTAGCCTAAATACCAGTTTTCCCTGCATTCATCTGTCTATCTGTTTTGTTGCTCTGGATCTGGGACGGAGGTTAGAAAACTACACCTGTCTGTCTGCTGTATGTCTGTTTGCCTACTGTTGTCTTTGCTTTCTTGCCTAAATACCTGTCTGTCTGTCTATTATGTTGTCTGATCTACTGTTTGCTGTCTACCTGTTTGTGTGTCTACCTGTCTGTTTGCCTGTCTGCCTGCTTTCTTGCCTAAATACATGTCTGTCTGTCTGTCTGTTTGATGATCTGTCTGTTTGCTGCCTTCCATTCTTCTCGGTACATTCTTGGGTGTGATTTCCTCTGATTCACTTTTGTCCATTTCTCTATTCTTCCTTCCCTCTATAGTTACCTTTTACCTTTCTTCATCCTTCCTTTTCTCTCCATTTATACTTTTCTATATCCTTCCTTTCCTCTATCCCCTATCTTTCTCCATCCTCCCTTGCCTTCCATTCTTCCTTCCCTTCATCTCTGCCTTCCTCTCACCATCCCTACTTCTCTCTATCCCTCCCTCCCTACCATTATCCATCCTTGCCTCCTGCCCTCCCTACCATTCTCCCTCCTTCCCTCCCCCTCTCTCCTTCCATTTGTCCCACACGCCAAGCACAGCCGCCTCACTGCCAACCTCACTCCTGCCCTCCTCATAACCACACACACCTGCCTGCATAGCCCTTCCTCCCTCCTTTTGTCTCCTCTGTTTTCCCTCCTTCCCTCCATCATTCCTTCATTTCTTGTGTCTCTCTCTCTCTCCATACATTCCTTCCTCCCTCCTTTATCTTCCATTCCTCTGTTTTCCCTCCTTCTCTCCATCATTCCTTATTTTCTTGTGTCTCTCTCTCTCTCCATACATTCTTCCATCCCTCCTTATCTTGCAACTTCTCTGTTTTCCTCATTCTCTCCATTCATTCCCTTATTTTTCTCGTGTTTGATCTCTTTACATATGCCTCACACACTCACGCTTTCCCCTGTTTAGCCTGAAACTTTATCCGTGTGGTGTAGTGTGTGTTGTGGGTGTGTGTGTGGTGTGTGTGTGTGTGTGAGTGTGTGTGTGTGTGTGTGTGTGTGTGGTGTGTGTACCCTGCTCGCTGAATGTGTACCAGTTATTTTAGACTGCCTCTCTCTCTCTCTCTCTTCTCTGTACGTCTAGATTTCTCTCTCTCTCTCTCTCTCTCTCTCTCTCTACTCTCTCTCATCTCTTGACGATCTATTTAGGTCAAAAACAAATAAATCTTGTTACACGCCCCCCCCCCTCCCCCCTTTCTGTTTGTTTTCCAATGTACTGGCTTTGCTAATGGACAATACCACATCAACCCTCCTCCTCCTCTCCTCCCTCCTCCTCACCTCCTCCTCCTCCTCCTCCTCCTCCTACTATTACAATCACTGCTTCTAATGATCTGTCTTTCATTCCCTTATCCTTTCCGCTAACAAACATGTCTTCCTTTGTTTACTTCTTTAACATTTTCATTTTACATTTTTCTTGAACATTTTACTCCGTTTTCCTCATCATCACACTCTTCTTTTCCCCTTTATTAATCATATGACCGCCTTCTCACCCCCTTTTCTCTCCCAGCTCCTATTTTCTTCCTATCACTGTATTTTTTCTCCCCTTAACATTTTCTTCTCTCATCACACATTCGTTTGGATCTCTGCACGAATGAACAAACCATAAGGAGGAGGAATACAAAGGAATACAAAGGAAACACAAACAGCAACAGACGATAGGCCCTTTACAGACTGTTTGCTTTAATCATATACACTAACTAGGATAATAAGAGAGAAAGGATAGAAGTAGAAGGCCCTACTCACCCCCCACCCATTCCTCCAGCGAGCTGGCCGGAAAAGAAGTGATACCATGCAATATAGAAAAACTGCATGGAATTTGTGAGAAAGTTGAAAAGCTGTCTAATCTATGGTAACGATACGTTGTGAGTGGTAGGTTTAGGCTGATAGATAGGTCATGTTCTATGTGTGTTTTGTCATGGTGGGACACAGTTGTGGAGGTTCCAAGGGGTGGTGCGGAGCTGCCTGGCGCTTTTCTGGGAGGCAGCAGTCAATCAGGCCCAGCTCCGTTCAATCAACTGAGGAGTGTGTGACTTTCCATGTAGGACGCCGTACACTTTCCCCCCCCCCCCCCCCCCCCCAATGCCTACTGCAGCAGTGACCCCTGGTACCTTAAATCCCCGATGGTGGGCATAACTGTCAGGACCCTAACTGAACCACAGCCGTCACAGGTCGAGAGTAGTAGTGGTAACCGTTAACTCGGGGCTATCTGGTGTGTTACGAGGTCTAATGTAGTGTTGGTGTAGGCTCAGTGTGGATTTCGGGGGTGTGGTGCGGCAGCCTTGCTGGCGCTTCTTGGAGGCAGCAGTCAATCAGGCCCCAGCTCCGTTATCCATGCATGGGTAGTGCACTTTCCAAGTAGGAGCCGTGCCAATCATGCCCCCTGCAGCAGTGACCCCTGGTATATAAATCCGATGGGGTCACTAACTGACAGTGCCTTACGACCACAGCCCGTCACAGGTCAAAAGTTGTAGTAGTGACGTTTACCGGGGCTGTCCTGAGACGTTTTGTGGGGAGGGGTATTTAGACGCGAATCGCAATATTTTACGCAATGAGAGTAAGTTTCAGAGGCCCGCGAGATTAAATTATTATTCCGAGATAAACAGTGACAACCGGGGATTTGATAGAAAATATTTATCGAGGCGATTTTTAAATGATTCTATTTATGTGAGTTTACTACGTCTGGAGCGAGGAGGAGGAAGGAGGAGGAGGAGGAGGAGGAGGAGGAGAGGAGGAGGAGGAGGAGCGAGAGGAGAGAGGAGGAGGAGGAGGAATAAAAGGAACATAGGAATAACAGACACAGGGACCTATTGGTCCATAACTAGGGTATCTGTTGACTACATACTACTAACTATCCAACTAATGTAAGAGGACAGTTATAAAAATTATACCATGTCCCAAAGAAGAAAGGAACTGAAGTTTCGTAAGTGAAGAGGATCGGATATGAAATTTCTAACTACAACTAACACTAACACTAATCGATCCGGGGTGACTATCATATGAATTAGCAGGGCAATATCCAATATTACTTTACAATGCGCGTCAAGTCTGTTTTTAATGTAGTTATTGTGATGGCTTCGACAACATTGTGGTAAACTTGTTCCATCATTCAACAACTCTAACATTGAAATCATTTTTACGGAGATCTGTGATGCAAACGTTGACCGTTCAGTTTTTAAACCGTTATTCTGTTGTCACTTGAGGAGAAAGCTCGAATAGGTTCTCTTGATTAATGACATCAAAATCCTTTAGGATCGTAAAGGTTTCTATCAAGTCCCACGGATTTCTACGATCCTTTAAGGAAAACATTAAGTTTCCGCAGTCTCTTTCATAAAGATGGAATTCGCAGAGATGGTATTAGTTTGGTTGCTCTTCTTTGAACTGATTCCCAATTTGGCTTGATCTTTACGAAAACAAGGCGACCAGAATGAACGGCATATCTAATTGCGGGCTAACCAAAGTCGTGTATAATCGTTTCAAGTACTTTTCGGAGTTTTTATGTTCAAAGTGAGTTGAATGAAGCCCAACATCTATTCGCCTTTTTACTGGCAGCTAGGCATGCGTATGGTTTTAAGATCATTACTTAATGATGACACCTAAATCCTTTTCCTGCTGTACTCAGGTACGATTTATTTTGCCATTTGAAGTTATATTTGAGGTTGTCGTTTGCCCTATATGCATTACTTTATATCTATCGGATTGAATTTAATAGCCATTTATCACTCCAACTCTGATAGTTTGTTTAGATCACGTTGTATGAGTCGCCAGTTTTTCTAGTAATATGTTTTACCGCATAATTTTGGGGTTCATCAGCAAAATTCGATATTTAGATCAGAAGGCCCGCATCCCTCAGATCATGATATATATCAGAAAAAGAGTAGGCACCCAAGACCGAGCCCTGAGGCACCCCCCATAGTAACATCTAACCAATCAGATGCCTTCGCCATTATTATTACGGTGGTTTACGATTGAAAGCCAATCATTAGCCAATCAGAACATAACCGCTCTCCTAAGCCATGTTGCCCTTAGCTTGGTACAAAGTCGCTTATGGAGAACTGTATCGAAGGCCTTCTGAAAATCAAGGTATATTATATCCGAGGGAATGTTAGCGTCCCCGTTTGAATAAATGACATTGAAAAAATCGAGTAGGTTTGTTAAGCAGGATCTCTTATTTCGAGAACCATGCTGGGAGTTAAATATTAAGTTATTTACATCGAGATACGAATCTCGCATTTCATTGCGAGATTCTATCCCGCAATATTTTCTCAAATAGTTTAACAATCACAGACGTTAGACTAATTGGGCGATAATTACTTGCAAGGTTTCTACTCCCTTTCTTGAATATCAGTGTAACATTAGCTAATTTCCACATACTAGTAGCATTTTTGTCCATTAGCGATTTATTGAAAATAATCTTTAATGGGAGAGAAAGTTGACTGTGACATTCGTGAAGTAATCTCGGCGAGATTTCTTCCACCCCCACGGATTTTGCTGGGTCAAGTTTCAGCAAATACTTTGATATTTTCGTCAACTGTTATCTCTCCATTCCCCATATATCACTTCGAGTTGGGAGGAGGAGGAGGAGGAGGAGGAGGAGGCAGGAGGAGGAGGAGGAGGAGGAGGAGGAGGAGGAGGAGGAGGAGGAGGAGGAGGAGGAGGAGGAGGAGGAATGTAGCAAATATCACACGAATAGGAAATAGCGCAGTCTGTTGGCTTATAACGAAGTGACACAATTTCGGACTTAATATAATTTGCATCACGTGAGAGGAGGACGAATAAGTGTGGAAGAGGAAGAGGAGGAAGAGGAGGAAGATAGGAGGAAGAGGAGGAAGAGAATATTGGTGTAGGAAGCAATAGAAAGCTTATCCTCTTATAACGAGGAGGAAGAGGAAGAAGAGGAGGAGGAGGAGGAGGAGGAGGAGGAGGAGGAGGAGGAGGAGGAGGAGGAGGAGGAGGAGGAGGAGGAGGAGGAGGATGATTAAATGAGAAGTACGACCACTGCATAGATAAAACATGTATTTTGCCATCTTATTCATCTCTTTGCATTCCATCCTTTCATCCACTCTTCCTTCCTTCCATGCTGCTCTCTCCTCCCTCCTCAGCCTTCCTCCTCCTCCTCCTCCTCCGCCTCCTCCTCCCCTCCTCCTCCTTCCCTCCTCCTCCCTCCTCCTCCTCACATGGTATATTTTTCCAACTGTTCCTCATACATTAGTGGATAGTTAGTAGTATGTAGTTAAAGCAGATACCCTCTGGACCAATGCAATGTATGGAGCAACTAGCGTTCTCTGGTGTCGTTACCCTATGTATTACTTGTATATTATTTTCCTCCTCCTCCTCCTCCTCCTTTATCGGCCGGGTCTGGAGGTTTGAGTTTGACAAGATTATCTTAATAAAATTGTTTGTATCATGGTATGCGCGTGAGCTTTCATTCACTTACGTTGGTTGTTTTAATTCATTCCAGTGTGGTGTGTGTGTGTTGTGTTGGGTGTGTGTGGTGTGTGGTGTGTTGTGTGGTGTTTGTGTGTGTGTGAGTTAGGGTGCGTGTGAGCGCGTATGTGTGCGTGTGGTGTCGTGTGCGCGTATGTGAGCGTGTGCGCGCGTATTTGTGAGTATGTGTGTGTGTGTTTGTGTGCGTAGTGTGTGTGTGTGCGCGTATGTGTGCTTGTGTGTGTGTGTGTGTGTGTGAAATGTGTGTGTGGTGTAGTTGTGCGCGCGTAGTGTGCGTCTGTGTGGTGTGTGTGTGTGCGTATGTGTGTGTGTGTATGTGTGGTGGGCGTAGGTGTTTGCGCGAGTTATGTGTGCGTGTGTGCTGTGTGTCTGTGTGTGTGTGTGTGTGGTGTGTGTGCGTGGTATGTCGTGCGGGTGTGTGTGTGACGTGTCGTGTGCGTATGTGTGTGTTTGTGTGAGCGCGTATGTGTGTGTGTGCGCGTATTGTGGGCGTGTGTGTGCGTATGTGTGTGTGTGGGTATGTGTGTGTGTGCGTTATGGGGCGTGTGTGTGTGTGTGTGTGTGCGTGCGTATGTGTGCGTGTGTGTGTGTGGGGGTGTGGTATGTGTGTGTTTGTTGGTGCGCGCGATGTAGTGTGTGCGCGTATGTGTTGCGTGTGTGTGTGTGTGTTGGCGTATGTGTGTGTGTGTGTGTGTGTGCGTATGGGTTGAATGTGTGTGTGTTGTGTGTGTGTGTGTAGGTGTGTGCGCTTGCGCGGCGCGTATGGTGTGTGTGTGTGTGTTGCGCGCGCGTATGTGTGCGTGTGTGTGTGTGTGGTGTATACCTCTATTAATTCTGCCTCTTCTCTCTCTCTCTCTCTCTCTCTTTCTCTCTCTCTCTTCGCTCTCTCTCTCTCTCTCTCGTCACACAAGATCGGGGTGTGGCGGCGGTGGAGGAGCAGACGGGGGACACTGGAGGTCTAAGGGACATCGTGTGGCACGGCTACGCCCACGTGCCCCCCAACGGCATACGGAGAAGTTCACCTTAAGGTTTGTGAGAATCAACCTGTTTATTAGGTCAGTTGAAGGTCAAGTAAGAAGGTCAAGGTCAGTTAGAGTCAATCGTGTTTTTTTTTTTTTTTTTACCTCACAAAGGACTGCGAGGAGGAAAAAAAAAAAGGACAAAAACCTTATTTAGTCTCAAGGTCGTAAGAATCATCGCAGTTCTTTTTACGCCTCTGGATAGCTTCCTTATTTTCTTATGTTTTCTTTATTTTTATCTTATTTTTTATGTTTATTTAGTAAAGGACAGTAAGAATCTATCGTTTATTTAGTCGTTTTTTTTTTTTTTTTACATCACAAAGGACTGGTCAAGGGCAAACAAAAAGAGGTAACAAAATGCCTTATTTAGTCAAGGTCAGTAGGAATCAATCGTATATTTAGTCAAGGTCAGTAAGAATAAACCGTTTTTTTTGTCAAGGTCAGTAAGAATCAATAATTTTTTTTCATATATTACTATTATTATATTTATTTTTTTCCATTATTATTATTATTTAACCCTCTTTTCGATATAATATAAGACAATAATAATTATTTATTTAATGATTTGATTTAATACATACTCTTTAAGACTATATATTTTTATACTAAGGGATAATTTTCACTTTCTTGATTTATTTTTCGCCAAAGGAAAGTTTTTGTCGATAAGAGTCGCTTAAAAGTTTGATTTTTTTACGAGTTATCACGGTTACTATAAACTTGTAAAAACACTATAGGCAAGCTGATATATTTACGCTATACTACACACACACACACACACACACACACACACACACCACACAACCCCCCCCCACACACAAACACACACACTAAGGAAGCAAAAAAAATGTAGCTATGGAGACGGGGCCATGCGAGTGTAGCTCAGGCCCTGTAAAATACAACTAGATCAGGGATTCCCAACCGGTGGGTCGCGACCCCCTGGGGGGTCGCGAAGGCTTGGCAGGGGTCGCGAAGCCTTGCTAGAAATGGCTTAGGTCAATATTTCTTTAACTCAACGATTTGATTTTTTTATGCTTTTATGTTTTTTTTGTATTTGTTTCAATGTAAAACACGTGTTTTGATCATTATTATCATACATTTGTGTTCCTATATGGCGGGAGGCACGAAACGAGTCTCTCTGTGGCTTGCTATTTATTTATTCTACTAGCCGAAAAGCCGCCCTCCGGGCGGACTTTTTGGCTAGCTCCTGCGGAGGGCTTTTGGTGGGCCTGCGGTCCAATAATTGTAACACTTGTCATTTTAATGATAAATTGTATTGACAACACAACCATGAGTTTAATCTCACAGAATAATTTTTGGGTTATCACAAAATCTGACAAAATATTACTGCAAAGCAGCAGGATAGACAATGTTCTTGGTCTTTTTGTTGTGTGTGAGGATAAAGAGCTTTTATACCAAAGTACAGAAGTAACTCTGAAGTAATAGGAAGTAGGCTAGTGAAGTAATAGGACTGAAGTAATAGGACTGAAGTAATAGGACTGAAGTAATAGGACTGAAGTAATAGGACTGAAGTAAAAGAAACCGTCTGTCAGTCGTGCGTTCGTTTCGATATCTTTCTTTTTGCATGCAAAATATCTCGCGTAAAAAAAAAAATCTCACAATTCTCGCTAATACTAAAAAAAAAAAAAAAGAAGTGGTCGGATCATTCCCAAAGTGGCCTTAAAACCTTCCCCTGGTCGACCTGGTTCCAAAACTGTGCCATATGATGGGATTGCAGCACTGGGGGCGGAACCTATAGCGGACACACACACAGACACACACGCACACACTTTCGATTATATTATTAGAGAT
>JACEEZ010026205.1:92500-102500 GCA_016584305.1 Chionoecetes opilio | reverse complement strand
ATGACATCAAAATGAATGGATCTTCAATAAACAAGTAGAAGAAGCTTAAATTCTTAGGAATATATTGACAATAAAATTGCAATGGAAATCTCACATAGAAGAAGTATAACAATAAATTATCTAAAATTTCTGGCATTATATATCAAATACGTAGATCGTGCAATTACGACTGGTTTACAAACTAATATATAATTCCTAGCATACACACATCTACTTATTGTTCTTCTGTCTGTGGGGCGGGGTAACTATAAGACTGTCTGGGGGGGTGTACTTATAGCCTGTCTGGGGGGGGATTACTATAATATGTCTGTGGGGGAGTACTTAAAGACTGTCTGGGGGGAGTAACTTATAAGACTGTTCTGGGGGGGGAGTATAGTACTTAAAGACTGTCTGAGGGGGGGGGTGAGTGTGTACTTATAGACTGTCTGGGGGGGGAGGACTATAAGACGGTATGGGGGGTGGGGGTAATTATAAGACTGTCTGGGGGGGGGGAGAGTACATTTATAAGAATGTCTGGGGGGGATTACTTATAAGACTGTCTGGGGGGGGGAGTATATAAGACTGGCTGGGTGGGGGGAGTACTTATAGACGTCTGGGGGGGGGAGTAATTATAAGACTGTACTGGGGGGGGAGTATTATAGACTGTCGGGGGGTGGGAGTACTTTAAGACGTCTGGGGGGGGGGAGATTATAAGACTGTCTGGGGGGGGGGCGTACTATAAGGACTGTCTGGGGGAGGGGAGAGTACTTTATAAGACTGTTGGGGGGGGATTACCTATAAGACTGTCGGTGGGGGGGGAGTACTTATAAGGACTGTCTGGGGGGGGGAAGTACTTATAAGACTGTCTGGGGGGGAAGTACTTATAAGGACTGTCTGGGGGGGGGATGGGAGAGTACTTATAAGACTGTATGGGGGGGAAAGTACTTATAAGACTTTCTGGGGGGGGATTACTTATACGACTTTCGGGGTGGGAGTACTTATAAGACTGTCTGGGGGGGTGAGTACGTATAAGACTCGTCTGGGGGGGGGAGTATTATAAGGACTGTCTGGGGGGGGGGGAAAGAGTAACGTATAAGACTGTCTTGGGGGGGGAAGACAGTACTTATAAGACTGTTGGGGGGGGGAGTACTTATAAGACTGGTCTGGGGGGGGGGAGAGTACTTATAAAAGACTGTCTGGGGGGAGTACTTATAGCTGTCTGGGGGGGGAGTACTTATAAGACTGTCTGGGGGGGGGAGTACTTAGAGACTTGTTTGGGGGGGGAGTAACTTATAAGACTGTCTGGGGGGGGAGAGTACTATAAGACTGTCTGGGGCGGGGGTGGTAACCTTGGACTTATAAGACTGTCTGGGGGGGGGGGAAGTACTTATAAGATTGTCTGGGGTGGGGAGTACTTATAAGACTGTCTGGGGGGGAGGAGTACTTATAAGACTGTCTGGGGGGGGGCAGTACTTATAAGACTGTATGGGGGGGGAATAGTACTTATTAAGACGTCTGGGGGGGGAGTATTATAAGATGTCTGGGGGGGGAGTCAAGTACTTATAAGACGTCTGGGGGGGAGTACTTATAAGACTGTTGGGGGGGGGGAAGTACTTATAGACTTTTTTGTCTGGGGCGGGTAGTATTTATAAGACTGTCTGGGGGGGGAGTACTTATAGACTGTTCTGGGGGGGGGAGCTATTATAGATGTCTGGGGGGGGAAGTACTTATAAGACTGTCTGGGGGGGGGAGTACTTATAAGACTGTTAGGGGGGAGTACTTATAAAGACTGTCTGGGGGTGGGCAGTACTTATAGACTGTCTGGGGGGGGGAGTACTTATAAGACTGTCTGGGGTGGGGGGGGGGAGTACTTATCAAACTGTCTGGGGGGGGAGTATTATAAACGACTGTATGCGGGGGTGGGGAGGGAGTACTTATAAGGACTGTCTGGGGGGGGGGGAGAGTACTATAAGACGTCTGGGGGGGGGAGTACAGTACTTATAAGACTGTCTGGGGGGGGGGAGTACTTATAAAGATGTCTGGGGGGGGGGAGATATTACTATAAGACTGGCTGGGGGGGGGAGAGTACTTATAAGACTGTCTGGGGGGGAGAGTATTACTTATAAGACTGTCTGGAGGGGGAGTACTTATAAGACTGTCGGGGGGGGGGGGTTACATTATAAGACTGTCTTGGGGGGGGGAGTACTTATAAGACTGTCTGGGAGGGGGGGAGTACTTATAAGGACTGTCTGGGGGGGGAGACTTAGAATGACTGTCTGGGGGGGGAGTACTTATAAGGACTGTCTGGGGGGGGAGTATTATAAGACTGTGGGGGGAGGACTTATAAGACTGTTCTGGGGAGGGGGAGTACTTATAAGGATGTCTGGTGGGGGGAGTACTTATAAGACTGTCTGGTGGGGGAGTACTTATAAGACTGTCTGGGGGCGAGGGGGAGTACTTTAAGACTGTCGGGGGGGGGGTAGTACTTATAAAGACTGTATGGGAGGGGGAGTCACTTATAAGGGACTGTATGGGGTGGGAGAGAGTACTTATAAGACTGTCTGGGGGGGGAGAGTATTATAAGACTGTCTGGGGGGGTGAGTACTTATTAGACTGTCGGGGGGGGGAGTACTTTACTTACTGTCTGGCGGGTGGAGTAATTATAAGACTGTCTGGGGGGGGGGAAGAGTACTTATAAGACTGTCTGGGGGGGGAGTAATTATTAAGACGTCTGGGGGGGGTAGTACTTATAAGACTGTTGGGGTGGGATCTACTTATAAGACTGTCGGGGGGGGGAGTACTTATAAGACTGTTCCTGGGGGGGAGAGTACTTATAAGACTGTCTGGGGGGGTGAGTACTTATAAGGGACGTCTGGGGGGGAAGTACTTATAAGTACTGTCTGGGGGTTAGTCCTATAAGACTGTCTGGGGGGGGGGATTACTTATAAGACTGTCTGGGGGGGAGGACTTATAAGACTGTCTGGGGGGGGAGTACTATAAGACTGTCTGGGGGGGGAGTATTATAGACTGTTGGGGGGGGGGGGGGAGTATTATAAGTAAATCTGTCTGGGGGGGGGGAGTACTTATAGACTGTCTGCGGGGGGGGGGAGTACTTATACAGACTGTCGGGGGGGGGAGTACTTATAAGACTGTTGGGGGGGGAAGTACTTATAAGACTGTCTGGGGGGGAGTACTTATAGACTGTCTGGGGGGGAGGGGTAGCTATTATAAGACTGTCTGGGGGGGGAAGTGCGAGTACTGATAAGACTGTCTGGGGGGGGGGGGGAGTACTTATAAGACTGTCTGGGGGGAGGGGGAGCAGTTAATTATAAGATGTTGGGGGGGGGAGTAAGTACTTATAAGACTGCTGGGGGGGGGAGTACTTATAAGACTGTCTGGGGGGGAGTACTTATAAGACTGTCTGGGGGGGGGAGTACTTATAAGACTGCTTGGTGGGGGAAGTACTTATAAGACTGTCTGGGGGGGAGTACTTATAAGACTGTATGGGGGGGGAGTACTATAAGACTGTTCTGGGGGAGGAGGGGAGTACTTATAAGACTGTCTGGGGGGGGGAGTACTTATTAAGGACTGTCTGGGGGGGTGGAGTACTTATAAGACTGTCTGGGGAGGGGGAAGTAACTTATAAGACTGTCGGGGGGGGGGGAGTACTTATAAGACTGTCTGGGGGGGGGAGTACTTATAAGGGACTGCTGGGGGGGGAAGTACTTATAAGACTGTCTGGGGGGGAGGTACTTATAAAGACTGTCTGGGGGAGGAGTGGGAAAGTACTATAAGACTTGTCCTGGGGGGGGGGGAAGGGAGTACTTATAAGACTGTCTGGGGGGGGGAGCAGAGGAAGTACTTATAAGACTGTCTGGGGGGGGGAGTACTATAAGGACTGTCTGGTGGGGGGGAGTATGATAAGACTGTCTGGGGGGGGGGAGTACTTAAAGACTGTCTGGGGGGGGGTACTTATAAGGACTGTCTGGGGGGGGCAAGACTTATAAGTACGTCGTCTGGGGGGGTGGAGTACTTATAAGACTGTCTGGGGGGGGGAGTAGAGTACTTATAAGACTGTATGGGGGGGGGAGTTACTTATAAGCACTGTCTGGGGGGGGGAGTACTTATAAGACGTCTGGGGGGGGAGTACTTATAAGACTCTCTGGGGGGGGGAGTGCATAAGACTGTCTGGGGGGGGGGGAGTATTATACGACTGTCTGGGGGGGGCAGTACTTATAAGATTCTGGGGGGGGATAGGAGTGAGTATCTTATAAGACTGTATGGGGGGCTGGGAGTACTTATAAGACTGTCTGGGGGGGGGGGTACTTATAAGACTGTCTGGGAGGGGGAGTACTTATAAGAATGTCTGGGGGCGGGAGTATATAAGCTTCTGGGGGGAGGGGGGATTTTACTTATAAGACTGTCTGGGGGAGGGGGAAGTACTATACGACTGTCTGGGGGGGGGAAGTACTTTAAGGACTGTTCTGGGGGGGGGGAAGTAACTTGTAAGACTGTATGGGGGGGGGGAGTACTTATAAGACTGTCTGGGGGGGGGGTACTTAAAAACTGTCTGGGGGGGGGAAGTAAGTACTTATTAAGGACTGTCTGGGGGGGGGTACTTATTAAGACTGTCTGGGGGGGGAGTACTTATAAGGACTGTCTGGGGGGGGGAGTTACTTATAAGGACTGTCTGGGGGGGGAGCGTACTTATAAGACTGTATGGGGGGGGGAGTACTTATAAGACTGTCTGGGGGGGGAGTACTTATAAAGACTGTCTGGGGGGGGTACTTACTAAGGACTGTCTGGGGGGAGGGGGAGTAACTTATAAGGACTGTCTGGGGGGGGGGTAGTACTTATAAGACTGTCTGGGGGGGGGAGTACTATAAGACTGTCTGGGGGGGGGAGTACTTATAAGACTGTCTGGGGGGGGTAGTACTTATAAGACTGTTTGGGGGGGGAGTACTTCATAAGACTGTCTGGGGGGGGGGGAGTACTTATAAGACTGTCTGGGGGGGGGATAGTAATATAAGGACTGTTGGGGGGGGGTAGTACTTATAAGACTGTCTGGGGGGGGGAGTAAGTACTTATCAGGACTGTCTGGGGGGGAGTACTTATAAGACTGTCTGGGGGGGGGGGAGAGACTTTATAAGACTGTCTGGGGGGTGGCGTACTATAAGACTGTCTGGGGGGGGGGATACTTATAAGACTGTCTGGGGGGGGGGAGTACTATAAGACTGTCTGGGGGGGGGAAAGTACTTATACGACTGTCTGGGGGGGGGAGTACTTATAAGACTGTTCTGGGGGGGGTAGAAGTACTTATAAGATGTCTGGGGGGGGGGGGGAGTACTTATAAGACTGTACTGGGTGGGAGTACTTATAAGGGGACTTATACGATAAATTAATTCATCAAGCCAAAAAAAAATTAATAAGGATTATGTCAGAATGTAATAGTTTGCAATACAGTCCAATTTTCGTGCTATTCAACTTTAAAAGTACAGGATAGAATTACATATCAACACCTATTATGTTCGTTTATAAATGCTTAAAATATTGTGAAATAATTATGTTTGAGTTATGCTACACACACCAACGTCAAACAAGAATCACAAACAATCTTAAAATCCCTATGTAGAACCAAGTCATGCCCAACAAAGCGTTCATATTCAGAGGGCTCTAAACTCTGGAATGAAGCTACATCTAGATATTAAAAACAGGACCCTTTAACCATTTAATACAAGTTAAATACAGTTAAAAACTGCATACTAAGGACCTTACAGTTTGATACAATCATCAATACAGAGTGCCCTGCAGCAATCTTATTAGAACATCATATAGTGGTGTAATTCATTGACGTTTTGGTATATTATTATTATTATATTATTATATTATTATTAATTATTATGATCATTATTATTATCATATCATTATCAATCATTATTATTATTATTGTTGTTGTTGTTGTTGTTGTTGTTGTTGGTTGTTGTTGTTGTTGTTGTCTATTATTGTCATTACTATTATTGTTAATATTATATTATTATCATTTATTATAATTTTTAGTACGATTATTATTATTAATCCTCTACTACCACTATACTAATGCTACTTCCTCACTATGTTGCTACTAATATACTAACTACTTAACATAATGATAGTATTATAATATTGCTACTATAATATTACTGTTTAGTATCATATTATTATTATTATTTTATTATTATTTTTATGATTATTATTATTATATTTTTTATTATTACTATTACTATTATAATTTTTTATTACAACACTACTACTACTATTACTGCTACTACTACACTACTACTAATTTTTATATACGAATGTATTTCCCGTATTCACGACTGCTCTAGCTAACCAGTATGTGCCTAGGCGTCCATAGGAGCCACGAGATCAATGGACAGATTTACACCTATAAAATGTTATTAACTTGTTTTGATAAATATAATGTTAATAAACAATCAATTCAAATCAAATCAAAATCTGCTAGTCGTGAGGAGCGTTTTGGAAGCTCGGGAAATTTACAGATTTTCTGATTGCGGAATTATTTAAAAAACCGGCTGACTGGATGGAAATAAATGGACAACATATGTGATATATTCGATAATGGCTTACATTTGACAGCATTAAATCAGGAAGGATGGAATGGTCTGGACGATTACTTAAGAGTCTACTGTAGACCACATACATAATTACTGATCTCCATCTGAACTAAACTTAGAGATGAAAAAGAACTTACCTGGTTGATGCGAAGGGAAACAGGCGGCGGTGGTGGTGGTGGTGGTGGGTGGTGGTGGGGTGGTGTTGGTGGCGGTGGGCGTGGTGTGGTGGTGGTGTTGGTGGTTGGTGGTGTGGCGGTTTTTGGTCGGCGGTGCGGCGTGGCGGTGGTGGTGGTGGTGGTGGGGCTGGTGGCGGTGGCGGTGGCGTGGTGGTGGTGGTGGTGGTGGAGGTGGCGGTGGCGTGCGGTGGCGGTGGTGGCGGTGGCGGTGGCGTGGCGGTGGCGGTGGTGGTGGTGGTGGCGGTGGCGGTGGTGGTGTGGTGGCGGTGGTGGCGGTGGCGCTGCGGTGGCGGTGGTGGTGGTGGTTGTGGTGGTAGGTGGTGCGTGGCGCTGGCGGTGGCGGTGGCGGTGGTGGGTGTGTGGTGGTGGTAGGCGGTGGCGGTGGCGGGGCGGCGTGGCGGTGATTTTTTTTTTTTAAAATTATAAATTTTTATTTTTTAAAAAACGGTTTAAAAAAATTTTTTTAATTTTTTGGTTAAAAAAAAAAAAAAAACCCTTTTTTAAAAAACCCTTTTTTTTTTTTTTTTTGTTTTTTTTGTTGGTGGGTTTGGCCCGGGCCCGGTTGGGGGGTTCCCTTTTTTTGTTTTGTTTTGAAAAAAAAATTCCTTCTTGGGGTGTGGGGGGGGGGGGGCCCGGGGGGTTTTTTTGTTGGGGTTTTTTCGGTGCGGGGGGGGGGGGGTTTGTTTATTTGGTTTTTTTTTGGCTTTGGGTAAAAAGGGGTGGCGCGGGGGGCTCCTTTTCCCCCTTTTTGTTTTGTTTGGGGGGGGTTTTTTTTGGGGGGGGGGGGGGTGGGGTGGTTGGGGTGGGGTGGTTGGGTGGGGGGGGGGCCGGGGGTTTTGGGGGTTGTTTGGGCCGGGGGGCTTGTGTTTTTTTTGGCGGGGGGTGGGGGGGGGGGGGAGGGGGGGGGGGGGGGGGGGGGGGGGGGGGGGGGGGTGGGTTGGGGTGGGGGGGGGTTTTGGGTGTGGAAGGTGGGGGGTTTTTTTTGGTTTTTGGCGGTTTTTTTGGTGGGGGTTGGTTGTTTTCGCCGCTCGGGTAAGGGGGGGGTGTTCGTTTTTGGGGGTGTTAAATTTTTTTGGGGGTTTTTGTTTTTAAAAAAAAAAATAGGGGTAGCCTTTTTTTCCCTTTTTTTCCCCCTAAAAAACCCCCCGCCCCGGGGGAAAAAAGGGAAAAAAAAATTTTTTTGGTTTTTTTTTTTTTAAATTTTTTTTTTTATTTTTTTTTTTTTCCCTTTTTTTTTTTTTTCCCCCTTTTTTTTCTTTTTCCCCTTTTTTTTTCCCGTTCCCTCTTTTCCTTTCCCTTTCCCTCCCCTTAAACCCCCAAACCCAAAAATTTTTCAACCCCCAATTTGGGGGAAAATAGAAGGGGGGGGGGGGGGGGGGGAAAAAAAGGGGGGGAGAGTGGGCGAGGGAAAAAAGGGGAAAAGGGGGGGGGGGAAAGGGGGGGGGGGGGGAAAAGGAGGGGATGAAACCTGAGGAAACAAATATTTTTTCCCCCCTCCTCCCCTCTCCTTCCCTTCTGTTTCTCTTTTCTTTTTTTTTTCCCCCTCCCTCTCTTCCCCCTTCTCTCTCCTCTTTTTGCTCTTTAAAAAAAAAATCTTTTTTTTCCCCTTTTTTTTTTTTTTGGGTTTTGGGGAGGGGGGAAAGAAAGAAAGGGAGAAGGAGGGGGGGGGGGAAAATAGGAAAAAATTTTTTGTGCTCGGGGGTACAAGCTTCCCGCGGGGCTTTTCCCAAAGGTATGGGGGCTTTTCCTCTCGGGTTTCCCGGTTTTTGGGGTTTGGGGGGGGGGGGTTGGGGCGTGAATTCGCGGGGGCCCTTCCCGCGGGGGGGGGAAAGAAATTTTGGGTTTTTTTTTTTTTTTTTTTTTAAATTTTTGATTTGGTAAAATGAACTGTTCGAAATTTTATTTTTTTTTCTTTTTTTCTTTTTTTCTCCCCTTTTCCCTTATTTTTTCCCTTTCTTTTTTTCCCCCTTTTCCCCCCCCCTTTTTTTTTTAAATTTTTTTTTTTTTCTTTGTTTTTTTTTTTCCTTTTTTTTTTTGTACCCCTAATATTTACTATAGTTTTTTATTTTTAGGTCAAAATGCAGTAAAGGGAAACCCCGCCCCCCCCCCCTTCTATCTACGGGGCAGCTGATTTGGTGCTTTTCGACACCCCTACCAAACACAAAACTTCACTACTTTAAAAGCGGGTGCCATGGACAGAGCAATCTTAAACAGAGGGGCTTTTTTTTATTTGTCACCCCCTGTGTGAAGAGCTCTGTCAGGGTCACGCGCGTTAAGTAGTGAAGATATTTTGATTGGTGTGATTTTATGAGGGAAAGCACCAATCAGCGCCCCCTAAAAAGAAGGGAGCGGGGGGGTGGGTTTTTTACTGCATTTTTACCCCTTTCTAAAAAATTTATATAGTTTTAAAATTTTCATCAAATTTTTGCTTTTTTGTTCGACCCGTAATTTAGGGTTTTTATCTGTTCATTTCGGTTTTATTTTTTTGACCCTTTTATTAAACAAAATAATTTTCTAGTTTTCTTTTTTTTTGTAAAATTTTAATGACATACTAGTTATTTGATCTATTTTTTTCATTTTATTTTTCTTACCTCTTTGAACTACTATGTTACTTTTATTTATAACCTCCTTGACTAGCTTTTTTGTCTATTATTTTCCGTTATTTTTTTCTAACCTTTTTTGATGTACTAGTATTAATATTTCTATCCATTTTCTTTCTATTTTTTTTCTTACCTCTTATATATACTAGATTTTTTTTATCGTTATATTTTTTATTTTTCCTTATTTATTTCTGAACTCATCAAAATTTCCCAGTTATTTTCCATTTATTCTTTTTTCCACGCCATCTTTCCTTCCCTCTTTTATCCTCGCTGCATGGATATTCCTCTCTTTTCTTACTCTCTTCCTCTACCAAACTCTCTATACATTACAATCATTATATATATGGGTGCAGGTCATTTGGTACTGTGGCGATTGGTACTGAGGTCAAGTGATCGCCAGCTCACTTCGGCCACGAGCCATATGGGACACATGCTAAAAAGGCCTCAAACCGGCTAGTCCACGAGTCAATTGGAACCCACCTCGAAATGACCATAAAGTCAGATAGGACCCAAACCGGGGGGGGGAGGGAGGGAGAGAGAGAGAGAGAGAGAGAGAGAGAGAGAGAGAGAGAGAGAGAGAGAGAGAGAGAGAGAGAGAGAGAGAGAGAGAGAGAGAGAAAAAAAAAAAGAG
>JACEEZ010026205.1:65000-82500 GCA_016584305.1 Chionoecetes opilio | reverse complement strand
AGTTTCTATCCCTTTTCTAAACTCTTGCTTATATATAATTTTGTCTGAAACTTTCTCCTTTTCATAAAGTTCCTCTCTTTCCACACACCTTTAATTCTTACAAAAGTACACTCCTTATTTTCATTTCCTTTTCTATATTCCCTTTTCTAACTCTAGCTTCAATATCTTCTGTAACTCTCTCGTCTAACCTCTACTCTATCAGCTCCCCCTTCTCCCATAGCCCTGTCATTAGACAGGGTTAACGTCTTCTTTTACCTCTCTCTCTCTCTCTCTCTTGTCTTCCCATCCCAAAACATGTAGATTTCTTTTACTTTTACTATTCTCTCAATCCTTTTTCTAACTCTTGCTAAATACCTCCCTTCCAAGTCTTTTCTCCTCTCTCCTTTCCTCTCTCCCTTCCTCCTCTCCTCTCTCTTCCTCCTCTCCTCTCTCTCTTCCTCCTCTCCTTTCTCTCTTCCTCCTCTCTCCCTCTTCCTTCTCTCCTCTCTCCTCATACCCCCCAAACCCTCATATAACCTCCCCTCTAACTCAAACCTAAACCTAACCTAACTCTTCTCCCTCCCCCACACACCAAGGGTACAACGTAGTCCTGGGCCGTGAGGAACTCCAGCTACTTCCGCTGCTGCTCGGGCTTCTGCATCGACCTTCTCGTCAAGTTCTCCCAGGACCTCGGCTTCTCCTACGACTTCTTCAGGGTCGAGGACGGCTTCTGGGGCGCCATCGTGGTAGGTAGCAATTTCTTTTTTAGCTCTCAACGTCAATCTGTCTGTCTGTCTCTGTCTATATGTCTATCTGTTTCTCTGTCTCTGTATCTCTCTTTCTGTGTATGTATGTCTGTCTCTCTATTATTGTCTCTGGTGGTAAGTAAAGATAGATATTGTGTTTCGTTTTTTTGTCCATAAATTACTAACGAACTAGGAAGGTTTAGTTTAGTTTATCTCTCGAAGTCAATGTGTCTGTCGGTCTTTATCTATCTGTCTATCTGTTTCTCTGGTTGTCCCTCTCTATGTCTGTCTATCTGTCTATCTCTCTCTCTCACACTTTCGCCATCGTGGTAGGCACAGATAGTTGATGTATTGTGTTACGTTTTTTGGCAATGAATTACTAACTATTATAACTAGGAAGGTTTAGTTGATCTCTCGACATCGATGTGTGTGTGTGTGTGTGTGTGTGTGTGTGTGGTTTGTGTTTGGGTTTGTTGGTGTGTGTGTGCATGGGTGGTGTGTGTGTCTTTTTAGTGTCTATGTGGTTTCTATCCGCTTTTGTCCCTCTGGGTTCTCTCTTCTCTCCTGTTCTGTCTCTGTATGTCTCTTTCTGTCTTTGTATGTCTCTCTCTCTTTCTCTCTGCTTCTGTCTCTTTATCTCTCTCTCTCTTCTCTCAAATTATTAACACTAACAGTAATTCCTTTTGGCATTCTTCATTTAATCATATTGTATCATCATCATCGTCACCATCATCATCATCTGCAATACAATTCTTGACCTAAATGGCTGTACTTTACGATCCTATATTTCATTGACATCTACGATTATTCTCCGTGGTGTAGTGGCTAGCGCGCCTCGCTACGAATCCGCGGGCCCTGGTTCGAATCCGAGCCAGGTTGTCACCCACCACAGGATTAAAGGGTAATGCTACGGAGATGACCACCGAGGCCACGCGCAGCATAGCATATGCCCCTATCTTGACCTATTTATGGTTATTCTCATGGGTTTGATAATGGTACAGTACAGAGGTCAAAATAGGGATTAACATTGTGGTAATCAGAACATTGACTCCATTCTCGTGTTCGGCAAGACTCAGAGCCTCGATGGACCAGTTGTCATGAGAATCTGAGGCGCTAAGAGTTGCAGCAACATCTGCAGGGATTGAAATTTTGATAAGAAATCATGTTTCTGTATACAACTTAAAGACTATGGAGCGCATATAAAAAAAAGTATATATTGAGCATGAAAAGTGCCAATAATTACTAAAATGAGCAAAGCTGAGAAGTGAACAGAGAAGGAAGGGAGAGAGGAAAGAGAGGATGACATGGACCCCAATCTTCACCAGTTACGATGGGCGTGTTAAAGCATGCCTGTCCCTCCCTCCGCTGTCTCAAGCCGTGGGAAGGGAGGGAAACAATATATCATCCTTCGAAGGAGATGATTAAGAGGTTAAGGAGGGTGAAACACTGCTGAATAGGGGTGTGTTGTGATGGTGTGGGTGTGTGTGTGTGTGTGTGTGGTGTCGGTGTGGTGTGTGTGTGTGTGTGTGTGTGTGTGAATGTTTGTGCCTGTGTTGTGTGTGTTGTGTGTGTGTGTGTGGTGTGTGTGTTGACGTGTGATGATGTGTGTGTGTGTGTGTAGTGTGTGTGTGTGTGGTGTGTGTGTGTGCCTGTGTGTGGACTGGGACTCTGTTTGTGTTGTGTGTTGTGTGTGTGTGTGGTGTGTGTGTGTGTGTGTGCTGGGGTGGTGTGACTGTGTGTGTGTGTGGACTGGTGGTGTTCTGTGTGTGGTTGAATGTGTGTGTGTCGTGTGTGTTTGTGTGTAGGTGTGTGAAGTGATCCTCTCTGTCTGTCTCTATCTCATGTCGTCTGTGTGTGTGGGTGGGTGTGTGTGTGTGTGGCCGTGTGTGTGTGTGTGTGTAGGTTGTGTGTGGTGTATGTGTGTGTGTGTGTGTGTGTGTGTGGGTGTGTGTGTGTGTGTGTGTGTGTGTGTGAGAGGCTGTGCGTGTGTGTGGGTGTGTGTGTGTGTGGTGTGTGTGTGTGTGTGTGTGTGTGTGGTGTGTGTGTGTGTGTGGTGTGTGTGTGTGTATGTGTGTGTGTGGTATGTGGTTGTGGTGACTGTGTGGGTGTGTCCCTAAGAGCCTGTCACCGCACAATACCCCGCCAGCAAAGCCTCTCTGGTGAAACATATGTAACGCGGCGTGGCGAGAAAATCCCAACCACAGCCTCGCCACCTCCCTATCCTCTTCCCTGGCCATCAAGACCACAGCACAAATTAATCAAAACACAGCCTCGCCACCTCCTTCCCTGCCATCAAGACCCCAGCACAAAGACACAAAACAGCCTCGCCACCCCTTTCCCTCGCCATTCAAGACCCAGCACAAATACACAACACTGCCTCGCCACCTCCCTTCCCTCCATCAAGAACACAGGCACAAATACATAACACAGCCTCGCCACCCTCCCTTCCCTGCATCAAGAACCCAGCACCAAAATACATCAACACAGCCTCGCCACCTCCCCTTCCATGCCAGCAAGACCACAGCACAAAAAATACATCAACACTGCCTCGCCACCTCCTTCCCATGCCATCAAGACCACAGCCACAAAGACATCAAACACTGCCTCGCCACCACCTCCCTTTCCCTCGCCACAAGACCACAGCACAAATACATCAACACTGCCTCGCCCACCATCCCTTCCCTGCCACCAAGACCACAGAACAAATACATCAACACTGCCTCCGCCACCTCCTTTCCCTGCCATCAAAGACCCACAGCACAAATACTCAACACTGCTCGCCACGCCCTTCCCTGCATCAAGACCACAGCACAAAACATCAAACACTGCCTCGCCACCCCCTTCCGGCCATCAAGACACCAGCACAAATACCTCAACCACTGCCTGCGCCACATCCTGCACGGGCCATCAAGACACACAGCAAAAGACATCAAACACTCGCCTCGCCACTCCCTTCCCTGCCATCAAGACCCCAGCACAAATACATCAACCCCGCCTCGCACCTCCCTTCCCTGCCATCAAGACCACAGCCACAAATACCAACACTGCCTCGCACTCCCTTCCCTGCCACAAGGACCACAAGCACAAAGACATCAACAACTTGCCTCGCCACCTCCCTTCCCTGCCATCAGACCACAGCACAAAATACATAAAACACTGCCTCGCCACCTCCCTTCCCTGCCATCAAGACCACAGCACAAAGACATCAACACTGCTCGCAACCCCCTTCCATCGCCATCAAGACCACAGCACAAGACATCACACTGCCTCGACACTCCCTCCCTGCCTCAAGACCACAGTCACAAATACATCAACACTGCCTCGCCACTCCCTTCCCTGCCACAAGACCACAGCACAAAGACATCAAACACTGCCTCGCCACATCCCTTCCCTTCCATCAAGAACCACAGCAAAAATACATCAACACTGCCTCGCCACCTCACCTTCCCTGCATCAAGGACCGACAGCACAAATACATCAAACACTGCCTCGCACCTCCCTTCCCTGCCACCAAGACCACAGCACAAAGTACATCAACACTGCCTCGCCACCTCCCTTCCGCCACCAGACCACAGACAAATACAGCAAACACTGCCTCGCACCTCCCTTCCCTGCCACCAAGACCCCAGCACAAAACATCAACACTGCCTCGCCACCTCCTTGTCCCTGCCATTCAAGACCACAGCACAAATACATCAACACTGCCCTCGCCACCTCCCTTCCCTGCAATCAAGACACAGCACAAATACATCAACACTGCCTCGCCACCTTTCCCCCCCCCTTCCCTGCCACCAGGACCACAGCACAACGCATCAACACTGCCTCGCCACCTCCTTCCTGCCATCAAGACCACAGCACAATACATCAACACTGCTCGCCACCTTCCCTTCCCTGCATCAAGACCAAGCACAAAGACATCAACATGTATATAGATCCTAACAAATCGAGCATCAAGCCGAATAATAAGACAAAATTAACAAATAGAAGAACATAAAATAGAAAACTCATAAACCTAGACAATAGACACAGACATTAGAAATAAACACAGGCAGAATAAGCGCAAAGAGACAATATATAGATAAAGAACATCGGGCCAAAGAATACGTATCTTAGTCAAGACATTAATAATTAAGAGTGCTTCGTGGCCACGCTGTATTAAGGGAGGAATCTTTAATGCATGTCGATTTAAAGGCATACATGTATTTACCTCCTATGTCTGGGTTGTGAATAGACTGTTATGCGTGAGGGACAGAAGGGTGAAGGTTGTTAAGTATGTAGAGAGCTGCTTTATATGATATCTCACTTTGCTCTGTCACTAACAGTAGGGTATATAATTATAACATTGATCAGTTTTGTCACGTCCTCCTTATTACTGTATGGAAGTAGACAACTGTATTTTTGTTATTAATACAGTGACACAAAAATGGAGGAAAATAATTTAGAACAATGGAATGTGTCACTTGTCTTAGTCATGAAGCGAAAATTATACTTGGTTTTGTTAATGTCGAATTGTCAAATTAATGAAAATTAGGTATGAATTATAGCTTGTCTTTAAATAGAAAAAAAATATATATAATATGTTTGTGAGCCTCAGACCCTAAGCCGCATGATAAAGGCAAAGTTTTCACCGCTCTTCAAAAACGATCAAAAAAAGTCAAATTTGTCACACAAAAAAAAATTCTAAAAAAGATAATTTTTATTATCTTAATGTTTAATATTTAAAAGAAATTATTCTTGAAACAACATGGATACAAAGGCGAGGCAAACAGGCGGTAGAAGCAGCAGCGGTTGGCGCCAGGGCAAACACACCAGCCCCTGCACGGCCGCGCCACACGTGTGCTGGCATGACACATGGCACCGCGTTGTGCTGCCAAAAAACACTGCATTAAAAGACATGGAATAACATTCCTGCGCCCTCGTTAGTGGCGGGATGATGCAGTGTGTGGGCAGGACACCGTCACACTTGTTAGGTGACGCTGCTCGGTGGTGTCAACAGATAACATCAACAACCTTACCCGATAACTGTACGCACTACCATGATCTACTGATGATAATGTGACGTGGAATGACAGTGTCGGGGGTGCCGAGGCACAGCCAGCGGGACACTGTAGGGGACACGCGTCGGTAGCCCTGCGTCTCAGTGGAGGGCGCCTTCCACTACCACCCACTTGTGAGTCCACCTTGACGCAGCTCCCTCAACTTTGATTTGTCTACCCAATATTCCGCTCGGTGCTGGTGGGAACCGCCGAGGCGCTGGAGGGATCACCTCCTGCGAGCGAGCGTGGGTGGTGGAGGGCCGACAGGCGCGGCGGCGGTGAGGGAGTGGCGGGTCGCCAGGCGCCCCCGGCAACCTAGCGGGCACGGATGCAGGGGACCTGGTGCCCATGGTCGACTCGCTGTGGCCCCCAGCAGACCCCCTGCCGAGTGACAGCTTCCCCGCCCTGGGTGGACAGCTGGCGGCGAGGCGGGGTCCTGCTGAGTGGCAGGGAGGCCGGTGCCTCTGCTGGTGGTGCAGGGAGGGGCGTATGGCATGCCTGCAGGGCAGGTCGATAGGCAGAAACAAGAAATTACAGAGTTGTGTTCGGGTCGTGGTCTGCGTCTGTTGTGGCGGTGGTGGTGGTGGTGGTGGTGGTGGTGGTGGGTGGCGTGTTGTGGTGGTGGTGGTGGTGGTTGGCGGGGTGGTGATGGCGGGGCACACCGGGCACGGGAAATAGGCCGCCGCCAGGACGGAACCAACAACGTGCTGCCACAGGACCAGCTGTGTCTCAGCGAGGCCACAGCATGCCTGGTGCACTATGTTGTCCCACGGCAGACGAGGCTCCTTGTCGTGCTGGTCCCGGCAGGAGCAGCGACGCCTCCCGCCACCGGCTGTGCGCTCACCGCTGCAGGAGCGTTACGCCCCCATATACCACGCAGCACTGCTGCCACGCCGACGTAGGACCACAGGCACACGCCTCCACACCACACCTCACGCCACAGCAAGCCACCGCCCTCCACAGTCGTTCCATTCGTTGATCGAGTCGCAGAAGACTGCCGTCTCCATGACGGAGATCAAGCAAGATCAATAATACGGATCAGTAATCGGTTAATTGAACAGTATTCTGACTGTGTATCGGGCTGTATTGAAGAATTTTCATTATATTGAATTTTTGCTTACAGTTATAGATGTCAATATATTGATGTCAATATTATATTGATCGTGTGTTGCCGCTCGTGCCCACGATGTCTTAGATAAGACTCGTGTCTTAGTAAAACACTTACAGAAACAATACTTCGCGTTGTTCTCGTGGCGTGCGAGACACAGCCTCGTAAGTCACCCCATCCGTCCTTAACAGCCGCCGCCCGCCGCCACCACACCACACCACCCCCCAAAAACCCCCCCCCCTCCACACCACACACCACCACCCACCACATCCACCACACCACCACCAAAGAAAAAAAAACCAACAAAACAAAAAAAAAAAAAAAAACCCCCAAAAACAAAAAAACATAAACAACAACAACAACAACAAAACACCACCACCACCACAACCACCACCACCACCACCACCACCACCACCACACCAACAACAACAACAACAAACAACAACAACACCACCACCACCATCACCAACACCCCCCACCACCACCACCCCACCACACCACAGCCACCACCCCACCACATACCCCCACCCCCAACCCACCAACCCACCCCCACCCCCCACCACCACCACCACACCACCCCACCCCCCCCACCGCCACCCCCACCCCCATCCACCACCCCCACCGCCACCACCACAGCCACCCCCCCACCCCCCCACCCCGCAGCAGAAAACCCCACTAATGGATGCGGTACAAATTCGCCAGCCTCTTCTACGGCGTTCATTTCAGCACAGGTGGGATGGGATACATAGCAGACTGCTGTTGAATAATTTTTATGTCGTTTTTCAAGAGTGTTGCAGCAGTGGAAAGAATTCGCTCTTTTTCTTGCCGAGTGTTCGTTGTCTTGGGCTGAAAATGAAACTCCTGCAGGATACTTGTTGCCTTTTTCCACCACACTGAGACGACATTTGGCTTACCGTTGATGTTTGGGATTAAACCTTGTCTTTTTTTATCCCCCGCATCCCTTGCCCCCTGCTCTCCCCCCCGCAACCCCCCTCAACCCCCCTCTTCCCCCCGCAACCCCTCCTTCTCCCCCCCCCCCATCTCCCCTCCCGAGCCTTGTGCCGTGACCCTGCCAAGGCTTAGCCAGTGACCCGAGCTTGGCCATGTATAGATCTTTCCTTGTCACCTGCCACCGTGCGCACAGGCAGCATATAAAAATTCTTTTATATATATCGATCAATGGAACATAGATATTTAGAACTAGATAGGCAGAGATAAAGAAAAAGAGAAAGAGAAAGAAGAGAGAGAGAGAGAGGAGAGAGAGACGCCGAGAGAAGTGAGAGAGAGATTGGAGCAGACGAGAAGAGAGAGAGAGAGAGAGAGAGAGAGAGAGAGGAAAGAGAGGAACGAGAGAAGAGAAGAAACAAGAAATGACCACACACGCAAACACACATACACACAGAATGAGTAGAGACATCAGAAACGAGAATACACGCACAAAATACACACGCACAGACACACACCACGCACAGCACGTACACGCAACACACACACACGCACACACACACACACACACACACACTCACGCACGCACGCAACTCACGGACACACACAACATACACCACACATCACACACGGCACGCAACGGACAACACAACACACACACAACAAGCAACCACACATAAACGCCACATAACACCCACGCACGCACGCACGGACACACACACACACACACACACACACACACACACACACGCAACATAAACCACACGCACGCACGCACGGACACACATACACACACGCACACACACACACGCACAACACACACGCACGCACCCCACGCACCCCACACACACACACACGCACATACACACACGCACATACACACACGCACGCACGCACGGACAACACACACAACACGCACTTTACACACACGCACGCACGCACGCACGGACACACACACACACACACACGCACACGCACGCACGGACACACACACACACGCACGCACGCACGCACGCACGCACGCACGCACGCACGCACGCACGCACGCCCCGCACGCACGCACGCACGCACGCACGCACGCACGCACGCACGCACGCACGCACGCACGCACGCACGCACGCACGCAACACACAAAACTTTTGTCACGTGGCACAGTAGAAATCTGTGTGTACATGACGCGCGCAGTTCCAGCCCATTCACGGCTCGAGATCTTTCCAGGGAAAATTACGGGAAAACTACCACGTCTATGTCTCACGGCCCTCTTGTAGCTTCCTTTTTTTTGTATGTTCTTATGACATGCAGGCAGCTACTAACTCTCTTAAGCACAGGATGGGGTTGTGTGTGTAGTTGAAAGATCGCAGTTAACCCAACTATCGCCGTCTATCAGTGTGTATGAACTATAAGGTCTTTCTGGGAGGGTAACAGCTACCGATCGCGTGTCCAGTGCGTAATCAGGTCATGGGTGAATTCCAAACACATCAATAAAGGAGACGAGGGTTTATGCATAGCCACACATGATGATAGTGATGTATAGTGATAGTGATAGTATATATAGGCAGAAGAGAAGGCCCCAAAGGCCCCGCCTTGCCTAAGGCAAGAAGGCAAGGCAGGGCAGGAGAGTTAAGGCAGCGATCACTGAAGGGTAAAGCTGCTAATGAACTGCCTGCCACACCCAACTTGTGCGGCCTGGCAAAAATACAGCAGAAAAATCACTAGTCTTTTTAATGTAAGGAATCTGTGAAGGTAACAAGAGAGAGAGAGAGAGAGGGAGAGAGAGAGAGAGAGAAAAGAGAGAGGAGGAGAGAGAGAGAGAGAGAGAGGAGAGAGAGAGAGAGGGGAGAGAGAGAGAGAGAGAGAGGGGGAGAGAGAGAGAGAGAGAGAGGGAGCGAGAGAGGAGAGAGAGGAGAAGAGATAGGAGAGAGAGAGGGAGAGAGAGGAGAGGAGAGAGGGAGAGAGAGAGAGAGAAGAGAGAGAGGAGGAGAGAGAGGGTGAGAGAGAGAGAGGAGAGAGAGAGAGAAGAGAGAGAGAGAGAGAGAGGACGAGAGAGGGGAGAGATAGAGAGAGCGAGAGAGAGAGAGAGAGAGGGGAGAGAGAGAGAGAGAGAGAGAGAGAGAGACAGAGAAGAGAGAGAGAGAGAGACGAGAAGAGAGGAGAGAGAAGAGAGAGAGAGAGAGAGAGGAGAGAGAGAGAGGAGAGAGAGAGAGAGAAGAGAGAGGGGATGAGAGAGAGAGAGAGAGAGACGAGAGAGAAGAGAGAGAGAGAGAGAGAGAGGAGGGAGAGAGAGAGAGAGAGAGAGAGGAGAAGAGGAGAGAGAGAAAAGAGAGAGGAGAGAGAGAGAGAGGGAGAGAGAGAGAGGAAGAGAGAGGAGAGAGGAGAGAGAGAGAGAGAGAGAGAGGAGAGAGAGGAAGAGAGAGAGAGAGAGAGAGCAGGGGAGAGACGAGAGAGAGAGAGAGAGAGGGGAGAGAGAAGAGAGAGAGAGAAGAGAGAGAGAGGAGGAAGAGAGAGCGAGAGGAGGAGAGAGAGAGAGAGAGGAGAAGAGAGAGGGGGAGAGAGACAGAGAAGAGAGAGAGAGGAGAGAGAGAAAGAAAAAAAAAAAGAGAAGATAAAAAAAGAGAGAGAGAGAGAGAGAAAAGAGGAGAGAAAGAGAAGAAGAGAGGGAGAGAAAAAAGAAGAGAAAGAGAACATTGCAAGGAGGCGTCAGTGCCTTGTGTGTGCTCATAACAGCAAAGAGTCACAATATAAAGAGGCCTTGATTTGGTTGCAAGTACTGCCGTGTTCTCAGCACGATTCCGTGGGTGTTGCAAAAGGGAAGGTGGGTAGTAGGAAAGTGGTAGTAAGTAAGGCAGTAGGGTAGTAGTAGCAAGGAAGGTAGGTAGTAGGGAATAGTAGTAAGTAAGGCAGTAGGAGTAAGTAGCAGGAAGGGAGGGGTAGGAAGTAGTAGTAAGTAAGGCAGTAGGTAGTAAGTAGCAAGGAAGGTAGGTAGTAGGAAGTAGTAGTAAGTAAGGAAGTAGGTAGTAGTAGCAAGGAAGGTAGGTAGTAGGAAGTAGTAGTAAGTAAGGAAGTAGGAGTAAGTAGCAAGGAAGGTGGGTAGTAGGAAGTAGTAGTAAGTAAGGAAGTAGGTTGTAAGTAGCAAGGAAGGTAGGTAGTAGGGAAAGAAGGTATGCAGGGAAGGGAGACTATAGTAACTGCCTCTGTTTGTCCAACTGCTATAAAATATTAAATGTGTTAATAGTAAAAGTGTTCAGTGTAAAATAGCTTAGAATAGTAAAACAGTGTTGTAATAGTAAAATGGAAGACTTGAGGAAGGTAAATTTTGATTGTTAAGTTGACTCCCCTCCATAACAGCTTTTGTATTCAAGGAGACAAATGGATTAAAGACAAAAAACGTTCTTCTCTGATCCAGTGTTGTGAAATTGTATCTATAGCTAAGGCTTAAAGGTTAGGTGTGATGATTTCATTGCCTCCATTTCATAACAGCTTTTGGATTCGTTTTGAAATTATATATATTGCTAAGACTTGAAGGTTAGGTTTAGTTAGGTTAGGCTAGGTTAGCTTAGGTTAGGCTAGATAGGTTAGGTTAGGTGATGCTTTAATTGACTTCACTCCGTAACAGCTTTTTAATTCAAGAAGACAAATGGATTAAAGAACAAAAAATGTTCTTAAGAGGATGTAGCAAGGACAAGCAACAGCAGCAATAGGTTCCTGTTAGATAGGTTCAGATCTAGGATAGCTTGAGCGGGTTTTTTGTTACTTGTTTTCCTTGGCCAGTCCTTTGAGATGTAAACAATGTAAAAAAGGACTTCTTATGTTCTTATGAGAGTAAAACGCAGCTCTGGGAATGCCTGTCAACCCTTCAGACCATCACACTGACGTTCCTATAAAGAAATAACACCAGAGAATAGGAAGAGTGCGGGATAATATAATCTATACACAAAATGTCCCATGCATTGGTTCCCTCTCACATCATTCTTAAAGTAAGGAAATACATGAGTAAGGGAACTACCAGGATTCTTAACAGTAGAGCGGAGTCACAAGCTGAAATGGAAGTGTATAGTCGCCGCACGTTAAGTTGGCGAAAATGTGTCCCCTTCACTCCCCCCTTCCGAACGCACGGGATTGGCTGAGGTGTTGGGTGTTGGGGCTTTAGGGCGGAACTTGGAGTCAGGCATTCTCACCCAACACCCAACACCTCAGCCAATACCGTGTGTTCGGAAGGGGGGAGTGAAGGGGCTACATTTTCGCCAACTTAACGTGCGGCGAGTATAGTTTTATGTTCAGCCCGAGAGGAGTAGGAGTAGTGTGTGGTATTAAGGGTTAGCGAGGAGTGGTGTGTAAGGTGGCGCCCTTAAGACTACCTGAGCTTACTCCTGCATTACCTTGATTACTTGACCTGCCTCCGGGGGTTTCAAGGAAGGGAGGAGGGAGGGAACAAGTGAAGAGCACAAGGGAGGAATAAAAATAAGAGTTACNAAAAAAAAAGAGGGTAGAGAGAAAGAGAGAGAAAAGAGAAAGAGAGAGGATAAATTCTCTGTTCCCTTTTTCTCTTCACCGTTTCTTTCACACTGATTCTTCTCTGTAAAATTATCATCAAACGCCACAATAGGAAAATATATTCTCCCCCCCTCTCTCCATCTCTCTCTCTCTCTCTCTCTCTCTCTCTCTCTCTCTCTCTCCCCTCTCTCTCTCTCTCTCTTTCTCTCTCTCTCTCTCTCTCTTCCCCCCTCTCTCTCTCTCTCTCTCTCTAATTGAAATAAAGAAAGAAAATACCACCAGGACCAGAAAACATTTGTACAGTTGAAATATTACTGTTGTTGTTACTTAGTACACTGTGGTGACAGGACTATTACTGTTGTTGTTACTTAGTACACTGTGGTGACAGGACTATTACTGTTGTTGTTACTCAGTACACTGTGGTGACAGGACTATTACTGTTGTTGTTACTCAGTACACTGTGGTGACAGGACTATTACTGTTGTTGTTACTTAGTACACTGTGGTGACAGGACTATTACTGTTGTTGTTACTTAGTACACTGTGGTGACAGAACATATTACTGTTGTTGTTACTTAGTACACTGTGGTGACAGGACTATTACTGTTGTTGTTACTTAGTACACTGTGGTGACAGGACTATTACTGTTGTTGTTACTTAGTACACTGTGGTGACAGGACTATTACTGTTGTTGTTACTTAGTACACTGTGGTGACAGGACTAGTACTGTTGTTGTTACTCAGTACACTGTGGTGACAGGACTATTACTGTTGTTGTTACTTAGTACACTGTGGTGACAGGACTATTACTGTTTTTGTTACTTAGTACACTTGTGGTGACAGACTATTACTGTTGTTGTTACTTAGTACACTGTGGGTGACAGGACTATTACTTTTGTTGTTACTTATACACTGTGGTGACGGACTATTACTGTTTTTGTTACTTAGTACACTATGGTGACAGGACTATTACTGTTGTTGTTACTCAGTACACTGTGGTGACGGGAAATATTACTGTTGTTTTTACTTAGTACATGTGGTACAGGACTATTACTGTTGTTGTTACTTAGTACACTGTGGTGACAGGACTATTACTGTTTTTGTTACTCAGTACACGTGGTGACAGGACTATTACTGTTTTTTGTTACTCAGTACACTGGGGGTGACAGGATATTACGGGTTGTTGTTACTTAGTAACTGTGGTGACAGGACTATTACTGTTTTTGTTACTCAGTACACTGTGGTGACAGGACTATTACTGTTTGTTGTTACTCCAGTACACTGTGGTGACAGGACTATTACTGTTGTTGTTACTTAGTACACTGTGGTGACAGGACTATTACTGTTGTTGTTACTTAGTACACTGTGGTGACAGGACTATTACTGTTGTTGTTACTTAGTACACTGTGGTGACAGGACTATTACTGTTGTTGTTACTTAGTACACTGTGGTGACAGGACTATTACTGTTTTTTGTTACTCAGTACACTGTGGTGACGGACTATTACTGTTGTTGTTACTCAGTACACTGTGGTGACAGGACTATTACTGTTGTTTTTAAACTCATTTACACTGTGGTGACAGGACTATTACTTGTTGTTGTTATTTCAGTACACTGTGGTGACAGGACTATTACTTTTGGGTTGTTACTTAGTACACTGTGGTGACAGGACTATACTGTTGTTTTTTTACTTGTACACTGGGGGGGTTGGACAGGACTATTACTGTTGTTGTTCTTTACACTGTGGTGCGGACTATTATGTTGTTGTTACTTAGTACACTGTGGTGACAGGACTAGTACTGTTGTTGTTACTTAGTACACTGTGGTGACAGGACTATTACTGTTGTTGTTACTTAGTACACTGTGGTGACAGGACTAGTACTGTTGTTGTTACTTAGTACACTGTGGTGACAGGACTAGTACTGTTGTTGTTACTTAGTACACTGTGGTGACAGGACTAGTACTGTTGTTGTTACTTAGTACACTGTGGTGACAGGACTATTACTGTTGTTGTTACTTAGTACACTGTGGTGACAGGACTATTACACACCTACATCCCACTTTGCATCTCTCATCAAGCTTGACAGAGGAGGATAAGAGATTGGGGAAGGTAGGAAAGGATTGGAGGATGGGGGAGGATAGGAAAGGATTGGAGGATGGGATGATTGGGGGAAGGATTGGCGGATGGGGGAGGTGGGAAGGATTGGCGGATGGGGGAGGTGAGGATTGGGTGAGTCAGGATTGGTGATTGGGTGAGGGATTGGGGGAAAGGTGGAGAGAAAAGGATAGAGAAGATTAAGTCTTGAGTTTTTTTTTTAGATGGTGAAAAAGGACCCCCACACACACACACACCACACACACACACACACACAACACACACACACACACACACACACACAACACCCACCCCACACAAAAGACACAGACACACAACAAATATTTATTTTAAATTAATGAAAAAGAAGTCAAAACAAAACATATTCCTCGAATAATAATAATAATAATAATAATAAAATAATAATAATTAATAAACAATAAAAATTTAATAATAATAAAATAATGATTATTCTATGTTATAAATCTTTACCTTCGAAAGTGTTTTGATTAATGATTGAAAAAAATATTACCTTTTTTTTTCCTATCTTGTTTGCTTTGGCATGACAATAACGAGGCAGTGAGAAATACGCCCGAGGAAATCATTGTGGTGTGTGTTGTGTGTGTGTGTGTGTGTGTGGGGTTGTGTGTTTGTGTGTGTGTGTGTGTGTGTGGTGTGTGTGTGTGTGTGTGTTTGTTTTTTCTTTTCTTTTCCTTTTCCCTCCTCCAACACTTCACAACTACCTTCCCTCCCTCCCTCCCCTTCCTTCCTTTCCGCCATCCCACATAACCACTCTTCACTCCCACCTCCCTCCCTTTAGCCTCCCTCTTCCATCCCATTCCTCCTATGAACCTGCTCTTCCCTCCATTACATCTCCTCTTCCACTTATAACCTCTTCCACATTCTCCTCATGAACCATTCCACTCCTTTCCCACCTACCCCTTCCATCCACTCTTCTCCATTCCATCTCCATTCCACATTTACTTCCTCCATTAAACCTTTTCCATTTTCTGTATTGGATTGATTGATTTAATGCCTAAAAAGGTGAATGTGCCAGCCATCAGAGGTCATATGGCACTATGGCAAAGCATGTAAAGGGTCAGGGGTTAAAGAATAATAGTGAAACGATGAGGGAAGGGGAAAGGAACGGAATGTTACAGCAGGATGGTTAGATCAGAGGAAGGATGTGGATTTGTTGGAGGAAGGAGATTAAATTGTCCAGGGAGAAGGAGGGGGATTCCGGGAGAATGTCCGCAAGACAGGGAGATCGGGAAAGGGAGGACACATGAGGGAAGGAACTGGAACGGACAGGAGTAAGATGGGGGCAGGATATTAGGACATGTTGGACAGTGGGAGGAGCTTGACAGGGTGTGCAGAGGGTCGGGGAGGAGCCTGACATGAGATAGGAGTGTGTGAGGTTGGTAGGGATGAGATGTATTAGTCTTCTCGTTTTTACGTCTCCTTAACTTCCTAACCCACCCTACTTCCCTTTTTACTTCATCAACATTACCTCTAACTTTTTACATAAACTTTCCCTTTCCTTCCTATCCTAAAAAGTAGACTTCTCTTACTCTTACTTTCCTCTCTATACCCTCTTCTAACTCTTGCTGAAATATCTTACTTTCGTAACTTTCTCCCTTACAGGCGGAGTCAATAGGGAGCTTTAAAAGGAGGCTGGACAGTGTTATGGATGGGGATGAAAGGTGGATGTAGGTAGTGTTAAGTAACAGGAACTACCACGTGTAGGTCTCGCAGCCTCTTGTAGCTTCCTTATTCTCTTATGTTCTTAAATACATCTACTCTTTCCATTCTGCTATTTTTCTTCCTATCATAAAAAGTAGACTCCTCTTATTTGACCTCCCTTTCCATATCCCCTTTCCAACTTTTGCTTCTTTCCTTCCCTTTTCTTGGATCAGTGTTAGTTCCAAGTGTCCAGCCTTTCATAAGCTTCCCCTTGCCATCCTAACACAAAAATAGGGATTCCTGTTCCTACACATCAGTTTCTATCCCTTTTCTAACTCTTGCTTATATATATATTTTTCTGAAACTTTCTCCTTTTCATAAATTTCCTCTTTCCATCACACCTTTAATTCTACCAAAATGTACACTCCTTATTTTCATTTCCTTTTCTATATTCCCTTTTCTAACTCTAGCTTCAATATCTTCTGTAACTCTCTCGTCTAACCTCTACTCTATCAGCTCCCCCTTCTCCCATAGCCCTGTCATTAGACAGGGTTAACGTCTTCTTTTACCTCTCTCTCTCTCTCTCTCTCTCTCTCTCTCTCTCTCCATCCTCTCTAATCTCCTTCTCTTCTCTCTCTCCTCTCTCTGCATCTCTCTCTCTCCCTCCTTCTCTCCCCTCCTCTCTCCTCATCCCAACTTAATTCTTTTTTTCTTTCCTTTCCATCCCTTTTTTACTTCAATAACCCCTTCTCTTTCTCCTCTCCCTTCCTCTCTCCTCCCCCTTCTCTTTCCCCTCTCCTTTTTCTCTTCCCCTCCCCTCTCCCTTCCTTCTCTCCCCTCTCCTCATCCCCTTATATCCTCCCCTCTCCTCTTCTCTCCTCCTACCTCCCCTCTCTCCTCCCTCCCCCACAAAACCCAGTCAACGTCTCCTTGGGCTAAACTCCCCACTTCGTCTCTCGGGCCCCCTTCCTCCCTTTGACCCCCCCCCCCCCTCCCCCAATTCCCCCCCCCCGACCTCGTCCCCTTTTCTCCTTACCGCCCATTCCCTTTCTTCAGGGTCGGGGGAACGCTTCTGGGCTGCCCTCATGGTAGGTAAGCCCCAAATTTCTTTTTTTTACTCTCAACGTCAATCTGTCTGTCTGTCTCTGTCTATATGTCTATCTGTTTCTCTGGTTGTCCCTCTCTATGTCTGTCTATCTGTCTATCTCTCTCTCTCACTCTCTCGCCATCGTGGTAGGCACAGATAGTTGATGTATTGTGTTACGTTTTTTGGCAATGAATTACTAACTATTATAAAACCCAGAAGTTTTGTTGACTCTCGACATCGATGTGTGGGGTGTTGTGTGTGTGGTGTTGTGTTGGTGGGTTTTTGGGGTGTGTGGTGTTTGTGTGTGTGTGGTGTTTGTGTGGTGTGGTTTC
>JACEEZ010026205.1:0-52500 GCA_016584305.1 Chionoecetes opilio | reverse complement strand
CAGCCATTACCTCAGGTCTTCTCTATAGTGTTGTCAGCGAGAACAGAGCACAGTAAAATAGCACCTGGAATATCAATTTCGCGCAAAATAACTCTAAATTCTTCCATCGCCGTAGTTTTCCCTTCGTAGGTCCACCCGCGGCGACCCCGCCTTATCCCCACAATGCACCGATGTAAACAAATCGTGACGTAGTTATGTCTGGGGCCCATTGAGGAAACCTTGATGTAGGGTGATGGGTAACGGGTGAGTGAATGGGTGGGGTGATGGGTAATGGGTGTGGGGTGATGGGTGAGTGAATGGGTGGGGGGTGATGGGTGAGTGAATGGGTGGGGGGTGATGGGTTGGGGGTGATGGGTGATGGGTGAGGGAATAGGTTGGGGGGGTGATGGGTAATGGTAAATATAAGCGAAAGTGTGTCTGTCTGTCTGTCTGTCTGTCTGTGTGTGTGTGTGTGTGTGTGTGTGTGTGTGTGTGTGTGTGTGTGTCTGGTATAGGTTCCGCCCCCCGTGGCGCAATCACCTCATATGGCACATTTTTGGAACCGGGTTGACCAGGGGAAGGTTTTAAATCCAATTATGAGATGATCCGATCACTTTTTTTTTTTTTTAGCAGCCTATTAGCGATAATTGTGAAAAAAAAGTGGGTTGCGAGAATTGAGGAAACCTTGATGTAGGGTGATGGGTAATGGGTGAGTGAATGGGTGGGGTGATGGGTAATGGGTGTGGGGTGATGGGTAATGGGTGTGGGGTGATGGGTGAGTGCATGGGTGGGGGGTGATGGGTTGGGGTGATGGGTGATGGGTGAGGGAATAGGTGGGGGGTGATGGGTAATGGTGAGTGAATGGTGGTGGTGATGGGTAATGGGTGAGTGAATGGGTGGGGGTGATGGGTAATGGGTGAGTGAATGGGTGGGGGGTGATGGGTAATGGGTGAGTGAATGGTTGGGGGTTAATACATACATTTCTACATCCATGATTTCAGGAAAGTTAGAAGGGGCTATCTGGAGAGTCCGTGTTTGGTGGCCTTCGGCCCACCAAACACAGGTGGTGGGCCGAAGGCCCACCACCAATAGCCCTCCGCAGGAGCTAGCCAAAAAGTCCGCCCGGAGGGCGGCTTTGCGGCTAGTATAACTATAATAACCACTATAATAATATAAAACTATAATAACCACTATAATAACCACCTAGCATTGTCTTATAACAGCATCACCTTATTTTAAATAGTAGGAAAATAGTGCTTTTTCCCCTGCTGTGATAACAAAGCCTACAAGATGTACAAAACAGAATACAATAAAACAAAGGTAAGCAAGGAAACCATGGGGAATAAACTTCAAGCGATACAAATAAGGAAGAATACACCTGCTATAACAAGCACACACGGCAANGAGGGTACTGGAAGGTCTGTGGAGGGGGCGCAGCGACTCTTAATAGGTTCTGGGTTAGTCCCGAGGGGCACGTCAGGGCTGGTACGACGCCGTTTAGACGGCCGGCCAGTTTAGCCCCCTGACGCTGCAGATGTTGCAGGAGAGTTTGCATCCCCGTCAGGCGCTGTTTTTCTGCCTCCGTCTGTTTTTGTTAGTTTTTTTTTAAGCTTTTTCTGCCCTCTCTCTTTCTGCGTTATTTTCTGAGTCATGCCCCACTCTAACGGCATGGCCAAGTTCCACTGTCCTCGCCCTTCGTCAGGAGGGGAACTATCGCCCAGTGATAGATCAGTGAAGCATGCATCGAACCATCCTCGCAAGACCAGACAATCTGTTGCTTCACACCGCCTCTCTCCTGACGTCACCGCCGCTCCTACTCCTGCCCCTCACCCTGGCAAGACCCCTGCTCGCCCTAGCTCCTCCAAGAAAGCTGCTGCTACCCGTGCTTCCACTTCTGATGCTTCGACAACTGCTGATTGCCCTGAACCTTTCCAGGATAATACTACTGCCTCTGCTTTGAACCACCCTCGCAGATCGAAACACCTCCACCAACATGTCGCCTCCTCCTCGGCCGCATTGCAACCCACGTCACCGTTCCAGCACCCAGACCCCGCAACGAAGCTCCCACTCTTTCCATTGCCGTGGACCAACTCCGGATGTTCGGAAAGGAGCTGGCCCTCGGCACTGCCACCTCCGTGACCACGTCAACGTTATAATATAGCCTCGTTTAACTCGCTATATAATATACATTTTCTGATCATCATTAATCTGATCCCTAAAATTACACTTTATAAAAAAACGAGTCATGTGCATTTGTTGTTTTAACATTTTGTTTATTTCGTGTAGGGACAGGCGCGGGGCTATTAGCATTGTACGTAGGGACTTGTCAGGGTTTCTGTAGGGATATTAGGACCAAAAATGAGTGTTTGAGTTGACAACACTGGTGAAGGAGTAAATGCGCATCAGTATTCAGTAATTTCAGTACTAATTAGTAGCCGTCAAGCTGTCATTGAGAGTGGATGTATGCCGTAGGGCTGTGCGGTATCAACATAATACCGGTATTGCCGATACCGGTTTCGGGAATAATATCGGTACCAGTCTAGATACCGGTATCTATCGTTTTTTCCCCCAATACCGGTATTACCGGTACTGGTATTTATAGTTGTCACGCCCATTTTTTTGGGTCCATTCTCAGACATTTCTTAACCCTTACAGCGTCGACATATAAGAAGTTTTCGGTGGCGTCGGCCATTTGTTTTGCATAAATAGTTAGTATTTCAAATAATAATATAAGCGAAAGTGGTCTGCCCTGTCTGTCTGTGTGTGTGTGTGTGGGGTGGGGGTTTCCCCCCCCCCGGCCAATCACCTCTAGGCACTTTTTTGGGAAACCGGGTTTTGCCCAGGAAAAGGGTTTTTAAGCCCACTTATGATATGATTCGATCATTTTTTTTTTTTTTTTTTTTTTTTTTTTAGCACCTATTAGCGAAAATTGTGAAAAACAAGGGGGTTTTTGCGAAAATTTGGGGAAAACCCTTTTATGAAAGGTTTAGGGGAAATTTGGGTGGGGGAAAATGGGGGGGGTGATGGGAAATGGGTTTGGGGTGTGGGGGGTGGGGGTGGGGGGTGAGGGGTTTGGGTGGGGGAATGGGGGGGGTGAGGGGAAATGGTTTAAGCGAAATTGTGCCCTGTCTGTCTCTTTTTGGGTGTGTGTGTTTTTTGGGTATTTTTTCCGCCCCCGTAAACGCAATCACCTCATATGGCTTTTTTTTGGGAAACCCGGGGTTGACCAGGGGAAAGGGTTTTAACCCCCAATTGAGAAAACCCGATATTTTCTTTTTTCCTTTTTTTTAGCACCCCTTTACGATAATTGTAAAAAAAAAAGGGGGTTGCGAGAATTGGGGAAAACCCTTGTTTTGGGTTAATGGGTAATGGGTGAGTAAATGGGGTGGGGTGAGGGGTAAGGGGTGGGGGGTGATGGGTGGGGGGTAAATGGGTGGGGGGTGGGGGGGTTTGGGGGGGGGGGAGGGGGGTGATGGGGGGGGGGAAATTTAGGGGGGGGGTGATGGTAGGGGGTGAGTAAATGGGTGTGTGGGAGGGGAAAGGGGGTGATTGGGGGGGGGGTTGGGGGTTTAGGGGGGGTTGGGGGGTTGGGGGGGCGTGAATGGGATGGGGGGGGTTGGGTGGTAATGGGGGGGGGTGAAATTGGGTGGGGGGGGGGATGGGTAAGGGGTTGGATGGGGGGGGGGAAAACATACTTTTTCTACATCCTTTTGTTTTTCAAAAAAATTTGAAGGGGCTATCTGGAAGTCCGTGTTTGGGGGGCCAAAAGGCCCCACCCCCAAATAGGGCCCTCCGAGGACTCCCCAAAAAGTCCCCCCCGGAGGGCGGTTTTTGGGGCTAGTAACCTAAATTGGAAAATATAAATAATTTGATTCAAATCTCCTTTAACTTAAATTTTTGGGGCCCCCAAACCCTTTCCCCGGGTTGCAATTCCCCCTTTGGACAAATACCGCCCAAAATCAGAGAAGAGAGAGATAAAAAAAGATATTTGATTCGCCCTCAATCACAAAGGGTAATTAAAAAGAAAAAATTTCTCTTATTTTAGGCTTATAGATTTTGGGAAATAGAGGACACGGCCAAAAAGGCCCCCCAAAAACAAGATCGCCGTCACTGGCGTGTCCCCTTCATCATTTCTTTTTAAAGGGGTTTTTCGGTTTTTTGGGTGGTGGATACTTTTTAGCACCTTGGAGGGGGATATTTAGAAACCCTTCCCAACCGCCCTGCTGTATGTGGGCCGCAAAAATATTTTTTTGGGGGATGAACTGGGGCCCCATTAGGGGGTTTTGCAATGGGGTAGGAAGGGGGGCTCAGTAGTATTTGTATCAAAATAATTGGCATTGAGGGTCCCCAAATTTAGGGGAAAGTGAATTGTTTTTTTGCCTTTTCAAAATAGCAGGAAATCCTAGTCTGAGGCGACAAGAAAAGCCCGAGGAGGGGGAAAAATGGGCCCTTAGTAAAAATTTTGGGCAGAACCTAAAAAAAAATTGCTAAAAAGGGTTTTTAAAACTTGGATTTTGGGCATGAAAAACCCCTTCTCTTTCGGAAAAAAAAAAGTTTACCAAAATTTAAACCCTTTGGCCAAAAGGGGGTTCAACGGCCCCCAATCTGAAAAAACCCAAACGGGGAAATTTTCCGACCGCCGCCAAAAAAGGGTTTTTTTCCTCCTCTTATCCATACTAATTAAGCTGGGTCCCAAAAATTTTTTTTACAAAAAAAATCCCAAATACAAATGTACGGGCCATTACCATAAAATTTTCTCAATTTGGTACAGTATTTTTTGTAAAAAAAAATTAAAACCGATAAATTGGGAAATTAAAAAATATTTTTTGCATAAAAAACCCACACAGGGCCCCCCCCAAAGCCAGCTTGAATTTTCTTGGTTTTTTTAAATTTTTTAATGATGGAAACTAAAATTCTTAACAATAAAAAAAACACCAAAAATGACACCCCTGCCTTTGGGTTTTATGTTTTTTTTTTTTTCTTTACAAAAGGGAATAAAAAAGGGGTTTACAAAAACAGACAAATACCCTTTTTTAAAGGGCAACAATTTTCACTTTAATTCCGGACATTTTCAAAAAAAAAATAGGCCCCAAAAAATAAGTCCCAATTTCAATAATGGAAGGGTTTCATTTGGTCAAATGCTGGGGCAAGGCCTTGAAAAACCCACCAAAAAGAACAATTTCATGAAGGCCCAAAAGAACTTTTCTTTAAAAGAATAGCCCACAGGTAATTTCTCATCAAATCTGGCTGTGGTGATTTGGTGCATGGAGGCCTTTTTGCAATCACCACACAAGTTTGAACAGGGAGGGCCCATTTTTCCGGGCAACTGCTTTTTGCTGATTTTACCCCCTGAAGAAACAGTTACACCAAATTATCCCAAAAAAAATTTACAGGCCCAAGCTGGCAAGTTTTTTCATGTTGGTTGTAATTTTTCCCCATCAAATTTTTCCACCCCCCCTCGTCTTTTTTTAAAGCTGGTTTCTCCCTTTTCCATTCCTGAATTTGGAAGTAAACTCAAAAAGGCTGGGGAATTTGTACTGCTCTTGTTGGGGGGCCCAATGATTTGGCCTCAACATACTTGAGTTTTTTAAAAACCTTTTTCCCTTTTAAAGCGCCTCAGTCGGGAGATGTTTGATGTGTTCCCCCTTTCCTTAAAATTGTACAGGCACACTAAACCTTCCCCCCAGTTTTAAATTCCCTTTTTAAAGGGTTTCCCCTTGAAAAACCCACTTCTGCCATTTGGGGAAATTTTTTCTTTTGTTCTCCCCTTTTTCGAAGGGACGCTCCCCTTCCCAATTCCTGAACATTTGGTGTAAAATCAAAACCCAGTAGGGAAAGGGAAAATAAAAAGAATGTTGGAAAAAAACCCCACACCCCCAAAAGTTTTCCCCAAAATTTTTTGATTTTCCCAAAATTTAAACACTTTTTGCACTAGCCTTTGGTTGTGGCGTGAAGAGTTTATTGAAACCCGTAATCTCATTGGCAGGGAAACATAGAAGGCCCCAATGGGTCATTTTGTCATCTCTACCCAAAAGGGTTTTTTCTCCTGCCCTGTCCCAGTTCTAGAGCAGTCTTCAAAACCCAATAGTCACGTCCCCAGAGGGCAGGGATTATTTTACAACCTGTTTTCCTCCCAAACTCTTTCCCCCGAAAATTTGATGAAAAATTTGGGTTTGTTTTCTTATTAGCTGGGAAAAACACCCCTTTTTTAAATTTGAAAAACCAAATTTTAGGGGTCAGAAAACCCCTTTAAACCCCAAACAGACCCCCCGGTGGGCCCGTCGGTGGGGTCGCGTTTTTAAAATGGATGGACCATTTTTCATATCCAAAAAAGACAATGCAGTTTTTTTTCCATATCTGTTTTTGACATATCGGCGGTATCGGCAAAAGTCTCTAAAAATTTTGTGCCCTTTTTTGGCCATGGGGGGGCGTTGAAGTAGGGCCCCACCTCAAAAATACGGTGGATCGGGAAGACTGTGGCCCCTGTTTTGTACGGGGGAAAGTAGTTCCCATTTTGCGTTTTGAAAAAACCCGGTTTTTTTCCCTTCCTCGCGACAGCCCGGAAAAAATTTAAAAAAGGCAGGGGGGGTAACCACAAGCTCATACGGAAATGTTCTTGCTTTTGCTGATTTTGGGGGTTTCTTGGTAGATAGCAAAAAACACAGTCTTGGAATGGGAGTTGGGGATCGTCTCAACTCTTCATCTTTGCTAAAGCGAAAAAACCTTTTGCCCCAAGTGTAATTCCCTTTTCCTTTTTTTTAAAAAGTTCCGTGACTTTTTTTTCCAAACCATTAAAAGCTATGATTGTCTTCCTATGGGTTTGCTTTGTCCCCATTAACCTTTTTGTCTCCAGTTACTCCACTTAAAATTTGCGGGTTGAAGGGAGGGGATTTTCCCTTTTAAAAAGGGTCATATGTTTGGAAAAACCGCAACGAGTTCCCATGAAATCCCCCCCAAATCTTGGGCTCTTTTTGCTAAAGGGGCCCTCCTGGGTGGTCACTAGTGCCTTTAACAAATCCCTGCTATTTCTTGCATTGTAAATTTGATTTCACCCACACGCTGGCAGTGATAGCGCCCAAAACAAAATCGTTGAATTTCGGGTAAAAAGGGCGGGTAAAAATTTTTTAATTTTAAAGTAGATTTTTTAAATTTATACTACACTAACTATTCATTTTAACTAAAACTTTACGCTGGTTTTTGTAAAATACCGGGAAAAGGGGGAATTTCCCCCAAGTTTATTAACCCAAAAGGTTCAAATTATAGCTACACATACAAATTTTTAATTTAAATTATTTTTTTTTTTTTTAAAGGCCCAAATTTGGACAAAAAGAAAAGAATTCCACCAAATCTTTTGGCCCTCTTAAATTAATTTTATGAACGCGGATTCAAACATTTCCCTTGCGGGTTGGGGTTCTATTTTTCCCGGCACCCTGTGTATGTTCATTTAATCATCCCAAAAAAATAATGATTGAGTATGAAGTTGACGCGTTTAGTCTAAAAACTATTTCACACAAAATATAAGAAAAAGAGAGGGACAAAAAAGTGGAGAAATATTAAAGAAATACAGAGTTTGGGGAAATTAAAAGGAAATAAAAGTGGGTAAGTCTTGCCAAATGATGGGGGGCCTTTGCCCCCTTTTCGGTTTTAATTTTTTGCAAAAAAACCCTACTGTCCAAATTTTGATGAAAATTGTTTTGGTAAGGGCCGTACATATCTCTTTTGGGTTTTTTTAAAAAAATTTTTGGACCTAGTTTAAATTATTATGGATAGGGGGGAAAAAAACCTTTTTGTGGCGGCGGGTGGGAGATTTTCCCCCCGTTGGTTTTTTAAGATGGGGGGCCGTTTGGACCCCTTTGGGGAAAGGTTTAAATTTTGGAAAACTTTTTTTTACCCAAAAAGAGAGGTTATTTTTCATGCCCAAACCCAATTTAAAAACCTTTTTAGCAATTTGTTTGAGGTTCTCCCAAAAATCAGCTAATTGACGGGACAAAAGAGTTAACCCGGGGTTTTGTCGCGGTAGGTGAAACCCGCCCCAAATGAAAAACCGCGCGCCCCCTTCTTACCCAATGCCCGTCACCAAACCAAAACCGTCTTTTGGTACACCCCAATCTGAAAATTCCCTGCCCCCCGGGCCCCCTGCCCCTTTTCAACCCCAACTTCAAAATCCCCAATCTTCTGACCCCAAAGCTGGAAAAAACCCTAGGGGCCTTGGGAAGGGGGGTGGGGGGGTTCCCTAAAGGGAGTTTAAATCAAATATTTCCACCTACTATGCCTCTCTTTTCTTTTCTCCTTTCTCTCTCTCTCTCTCTCTCTCTCTTTTCTTTTTTTTTTTTTCCCCCTCCTCTCTCTCCTCTCTTTCCCCCTTTTCCTCTCTTTTTCCCCTTTCCCTCCCTTTCTTTCCTGCTCTCGCTCTCTCTCCTTTTTGCTTCTTCCTTTCCCCCCCTCTTTCCTTTTTTCTTTTTTTTTTTTTTTTTTTTCTCCTCTTTCCCCCTCCTCTATTCCCCCTTCTCCCTTTTAAACCCTACAAAACCAGGGACAAACTCACATAATTTCACAAAATGGCTAGGTTGTGTGTGTGTGGTGTGTGTGTTTGTGTGTTGGGGGGGGGGGCCCTAGCTTAAATCCCCTCAAAAAAGGAGAGGTCAGGTGGGTGAGGGTGAGCTAGCAGGGTCTCCCCCTTTTCTTGTGCACTCCCCCCCCCCCTTCCTTTTCCAACAAATCAAAATGGGGCCCGAGATTCACCCCCCACTACCACTACAGGTTTTAATGCACCCCTGAGGTCATTTCCCCAGCCCCACCAATCCCAAATAGCATGGGAAAAGGGGTGTGTTGTGTGTGTGTGTGTGTTTGGGGGGGGGGGAAAGTAGGGACAAATAGCTATCAACAAAAACGACCCCTTTTCCCAAGATAAGTCTGGCTCCTTTTTTTTTTTGGAAAAAAAAGGTTCATGTATTTCTAAAATCAATCAAAACTTCTGCCAAAATTACGAACAAAGACTTTTTTCCCGGGAATATTGCAGGTCTAAGGATAAATTACAAGACCCCGGGACATACTTAAGTTTGTTCTTAAATAGGTTTATTGTATGGATACGGGAACAAAAAAATTTTTCAACTTGAAATTTCCCCCGGTTTTCAGTGTTTCTACAAAAAATTCCAAGGTTGGTCACCCCCCAAGGGGCGGGCGTGATGTGTTGGAAAAAGGACCGACTTTTACAGGATTTGCTCAAGGGGGACACTGAAAATTTAAGACCAGACAGATATGGGGGTGCTGTCAGGGTTTGGCCAAAGGCCTGAAGCGGGAGGTGTTTTCTTTTACCCCCCATCGACTCCCCTTTACTCCCGTCCTAACAATGGGGTTCCCATCCTCACGTAAAAAGGAAAGGGGTTCGAGAAATTTGTTTATGATGGGTGATTTTAAGGCACAAGTTGGTGGGTTTTGGGTTTTAAAAAACGACAGGGGTAAATATACGAATATAGGGGCCTTTCAAGATAAAACTGTAAAAAAACAACGGCAGAACTTTGTTAAGCATATGGGCCCTAAAAAACCCCCATGGTCGTGGCGAACCACCTCTATTGCGGTGGCAAAACGGCTGGGGGGTGGAAATATCCTTCAAAAAGGGATCAGACATGGCTGGAAATCCGGGTTTTTGTCTTGTAAAAAAATGAAAGCATCGACCCCCGGGTTAAAAACTGAATGTTCAAGATGTCAAGGGTTTTGACCAAAGCCCCTTGGGTTACCTTGGGCACTTGATAGCCGGGGAACGTCCAAAAGTCTTCCCGTTACTACAGGGGAAAAATCCGCTTGGACAGTCTACTACAATTTTAATGGGGCCCGCATAAACTACGAAAAGAAGGGAAAAAAAAAGGGTCGGGGTTTTTGGGGCCATTATATTTTTTTTTTATTTAAAACAAACGACTTGGTAGTGGGGGATTAACAGTGATATCAGCAAATTTTCTATGAATTAAAGGGAGGGGGGGATTTTTGGATCACAGGTGATGGAAACCCTATTGCAGGGAGACTTAGATTTAATGAGGGGGGCAGTAGATGGAAGGGTGGAATTTTAAAATTTAAAAAAAGCAGCGTTTTTGAATGTTTGGGAGAAAAAACCCTGGTAATAATACACCATCCCCAATGTATCGCTGGAAAAAGGGCAGAAAAGGGGAAAAGATCTTTAAATGGGGGGGTGAGCCCAGACCTCCCACCAGGAAAAAATGATTGAAGTAGAAAAAGAGCTAAAAAGAGGTTTTTTGGATTCATTACCAGAAGTGTTTAAAAAATAAAGTGGGAATTTTTTCTAAAGCTTTTTTTCTGGCTCTAGTCAGGCCTCCCCCTAACTATGCGGTTCAAATTTTGGTCTCCATATTTTCCTTTTTTATAGTTGGGGTTTGAAAAAAGTGCAAGAAAGGGTGACCAAAAGGGTACAAGGATGCGTACTTTAGTTATGAGGGAATTTTAAGGGTTTTTAGGTTTAAAAACAATCGAGAGAGACGGCCCGGGAAGGGGGGATCTGAAAAGAAGTTTTTTAAAATTTTATTAAGGGATTTAAATAAAGGAAGGTAGGAAAAGTTCTTACGACTTTTAACCCGGGAGAACAAGAAATAAGGATCAAGCTGGGAAGGGGGTAGATTTAGGAAGGAAAAAGGGAAAAAAATGGGCCACAAATAAGGTGGTGAATTTGTGGGGTGGGCTCGTAGACAGGGGTTAGTGCGGATTCCCTTTAGGGGCTTTTTTTTAAAGAGGGGGTGGTAGGTTCATGGATGGGGATGGAAAATGGGTTAGGTAGTATTAGGTGACAAAGGGAAATACCACGTTTTAGGGCCCCGCGGCCCTTCTTCCCTTTCCCTTTTTTTCTTATGTTCTTTGTTCTGAAAAGGGGCTTTTTACGGATGTTGACATGGAAATCCCGGTGAAACCCCTGCAGCAAAAAGCCAAAAGCCAAAAGGACGCTGGGCGGCGAGGTGTAGGGCGTGGAACTGTACCTCGGAAGGGCTTTCCCCCGTCATGATGAAACCCCCACCGCCTCAGAGGAAAAACAACCTGTGCCGAAAAATTTAGGGGGGGAAGACATCCACGATGGAAAAAAACTGTTGGATAAAAATGCCCTTTTTAATTTCACTGGGAATGAAACCCAACACCCCATTGCTCTATTCCCACCTCAAAACATTTTTTTCCTAGGTCGGAGGTCGGAGCTCCCCCTCCTTTCCCCGATTTTCTCACCTTCTTCTCTTTTCAGCGTACCTTGGTTTGGTGTTCTATAAAACCCGGTTTTTTTCCCACCCAAAATTCATAACGCTGCACTTACAAAATTTTTAAAATTTAAAAAATCAAAAGTAAGCCCTTTAAAAATTTTGGCTTTTGAAAACAATGAAATACCCCCTCCATCCAAAAAACCTTTCTTTCCCACCAAGGGAGACGGGGCACCACAAGTTCGCCACCTTTTACCAAACAATTTAGAACGAATGGAAACGGATGTAACAACGATTTGGTTTGGGAAAAGGGTTATCAAGGTGAGTTTTCCCAATATTATTTTAAACAATCAAAAAAAATTAAAAAACTAAAAATTTTATTGATAAAGGTTTTATCCTTCAATTATAATTTTTTTTAGCATTAAAAAAACTGGGTTGAGGTAATATGAAACCACATTTAGAGGTTTTGCCTCGATATTTTTACAGTTTGTTTTTTTTTTTACAGGAAAATGATGAAGAATCAAAAATCAGAAGGGGGAAGGATTCGGGGGTGGGGTAAGGTTTGGATTTTCCCTCCTAGGAAACCCAATTTTTAATGAGGCCCAAAAAAATCAGCTAAAAAGGTGTTAGGATTCATTTCCGGAGTGTTAAAAGTAGAAGTGCTGGGAATTTTTCTACACTTTCTTGGCTTATCAAAACCCCACCCCCAAAAAAATGCGTTTTAGTTTTTTGGGCCCCCAATTCAGGAGGATACAGCCTTGTTAGAAACGTGCAGGAAGGATGACCAAAATGATACAAAGGGGTGCGTATCTTTAGTTTTGAGAAGAATTGAAGCTATTAAATGTACACTAGCTCGAAGAAAGAAGGGGAAAGGGGTGTCTGATAGAAGTATTTTCAAATGGGTTTTAAAAAGGGTCCCAATTTTAAGGTGGAGATGAAAAGTAATGAGGAAAAAGTTTTTATGGATAGTAATAAGGGTAGAAAAAGTAAAAGGGTTTTAAACTGGAAAAACACAAATTTTTAAAAAAAAGGAGAAAATTGGGTTTTAAAATCGGGGAGTAGATTATTGGAAAAGGGCTCATCCCTTGGGGAAATTAGTGCGGATCAAAAGGGGGTTTTGAAAAAAGGGGTAGAAAATTAAATTGTCTGCCTTCTTTGAATGAAATTTTCCTGGAGGGGGGGGAAATTTTTTTGTTGGTAGGAATTAAGTTTAAAAAAAATACCACGTTTGGTTCTCGGGCCCCCTTTGTAACTTTCCGGAAAATTTTTTAAACTTTATGGTTTAGGGCTGCGAGCCGAGGCAGTACCAAACCAATTTTTTGAAAGGGCCATTCCCCCCACCCCAACACACACCCCACACAACACACACACACCACAACCCCACACACACACAACCCCACACACACTGATATTATTTAATTTTATTTATAACACTGGGGGGAAATTTTTTTTTGGTTTGGGCTGCACTTTTTATTTAATAATTTTTGGTTTCTGAATCCAAAACCCGATCTCATTTTTCTTTCACGGGCAAGTTTTTGAAAATGTAGGGTTTTCCCTTTTCTTAAAAAAAATGAAAAAAAACTGTAAACCTACTAACAGTAAGAGGGGCTTATTTTATAAAAAGTTGCAAAAGTTAACATACAATGAAAAATGAAAGAAAAGGGATGAATTTGAATGTTTTATTTTTAAATTATCATGTTTTTTGAAAAGGTAAGGCTATAATTTGTTGCAGGGTTAAGGTAAAAATTTAAAGTTTTGTAGCTTTTTCCGGGTGTTTAAAATTGAGGACTATCGGGGTTTGATGCTCCAACAAAAAGTCAGCCCCTCATATGCACATCCCATCTACCCCGGGTTTAAAAGTTTTCCCAAAAACCCTTTAAAACTTGGTTTGAAAACGTTTTTCCTTGCTCGTCGCTACAGCACCAAAAATTTTCCGGAAAGTTTGGGAAGATGGCTATGCAAAAAAAGGGACTTTAATACTCATGTTGCAACCAAGCGCTTTTTAGCTCTCCAAAAGTTTTGAAACAATTTCTGTGTAATTACTTTCACGGGTTTTTTCCAAGAAAAATTTTTTGACGCGTCTTTGAATGATAGCCAAGCATTCTTTTCAAAGGGCCGACATGTTAAAACCCGGTTTAAAAGTTCATCTTTGATGACTGTCAAATTTTGGACCAAACAAAAACCCCCGGCCTTGATTTTTTTTTTAATTGACGTCCAGGAAAAAGGGCCCAAAATGATGTACTTCAAACCCTCGCCATCCGTTGACAATGCTTTTACAAATTGTTTTTATGAGGCCCAGTTTTATGTGCGAGGGGGAATTTTTTTTTTTTCCTGTCAACAATGGCTCATGTACAAAAGTTAGGATTCCAGGTTTAAGATCAGATCTCGGGGGCCCCAAATTTGCCCGAAACCCAAAAAGCTTCTCTCGAGCTCTGCATCCCACATACGGGGAAAGCAGGGATACTTTTTGATTTCCCCGTTTTTGACCAAGAAAGAAGGACAAAACCCCTTTTTTTTAAAGGGCAACACAGATGCCCAAATTTTTTTGTCATATTGCAATAACTCAAAGACTCCTTTACATCTCCATAAATTTTTCACGAAAAAACAGACCCAAAGCCCAATAAGGAATGCGCCAAACAAAATTTCCAAATTTTTGGAAAGGGCCCCAAATTCAAGCTCCGCTTTGAGCTTCAATAAACCCCTCGCCAATTATTTTGGGTTTTAGATTTAAACCCTCTTCCCTTTGAAACCAGGAATGTTATGGCAAAACCCCAAAACCGCTGGCACTTCGAAAATACTGCGGGGAAAAGGTTCCCTTTTTCTGGTTTGGAAAGTATGATCCTTTACTCCTTTTCAAGTATGTGGTTTTTTCGCCCAAGTCTTGAGCAGTATTTCGGGAAACTTTTTTTTTGGGTAGGGCCCCAAAACACGTGCTAAAATCATTCAATTTGTGCTGATCAATCCCCCTAAAGAACTGAATCCTCGGAATGTCAAAACTCCATTTATTTCTGTCACTGCGTTCTTCCAAAATCACTTAGATCTTCTAGAGGAGGGAGTTTTTCGAAAAATGGGACTGGAATTTCAGCTTAATGAGGCATTTGGCTTTTAGCTGACGGTAGTTAGGATATTTTAAATTTTTTTTTTTATTTTTCTTTTTTAAATCCTGATGTTTTTTCCCCTAAAAAAAAAGTAAAAAGTCTGTGGAAGATCTTTTTTTCTCTCGCCAAACCGGGGATCCCCAAAACCAAATTTTTAGTGTTCCTTTTGGGCCAATCCGTAATCCTCGACACATGCTTGCCCCTTTGTGAGGGGCCCCAAACTTGTCTTGACACCCAGTTTTACTTTAAAAAATCGAAAAAAGCTTGGGTTTTTACAAAAAACGGGATGCTTGCGCTTGACTTGGAATGGTGAAACTACCACATATATACAGAAGGGTCCCGGGTTGTTTAGGGATTTACGACGAACGTACAGGAGCAGACATGATCTGAACAAAAGAAATATTTTTCCTATTTAAAAAAACACTAAACGGGAAAAGTTACAAGCTTTTAAAAACCCCCCCCCCAAAAAAAAAACCGGGATAAACGTAATAGAAATTCCAATGGGAAAATTTTTTTACAAGGTTTTTAGAAAAAACCCAAAAAAATCCCCCCTAATTCCTATTTTCCCAGCTTTTTGTTTGCAGATATTTTATAGTACTGACCTATTGGGAAACTGACACACTCTAAACCCCCGTTCAATTGTAAACGCCAAAAAAAGGTTTCCACATAGGGTCTCGATGATCAAATCGGAATCAGCTGGCCCAATTTTACTACGCTCACCAAAATGGAATTTTTTCTTATGTGGGGTAAGCTGTGGGAAAAAAAATTTTACGTGCTAAAAAAAATGACTAAAGATTTTGGGAAACGGGGATGCCAATTTTAGTCTTTAAAAAAGCTCAAAAAACTAACTCAACAATTTTTTTTCCCTTTAAATTGTTTTCCCCCGTGGGTTTTTAATTCCATTTTGTTCGAATTTACATGAATACTTTTTTTTGGAAAAGTTTTGGATGTGTCTTTTTGTTTTAGTATTCCGGGGGGGAAGTGTAGCCTATAAACGTAATAGTTTTGGTTATTAGTATATCAGGGAGGGAATTTTAGCCCATAACGTAATAGTGTTGTGTTATTAGTATATCAGGAGAGGAAGTGTAGCCTATAGCGTAATAGTGTTGTGTTATTAGTATATCAGGGAGGGAAGTGTAGCCTATAGCGTAATAGTGTTGTGTTATTAGTATATCAGGGAGGGAAGTGTAGCCTATAGCGTAATAGTGTTGTGTTATTAGTATATCAGGAAGGGAAGTGTAGCCTATAGCGTAATAGTGTTGTGTTATTAGTATATCAGGGAGGGAAGTGTAGCCTATAGCGTAATAGTGTTGTGTTATTAGTATATCAGGGAGGGAAGTGTAGCCTATAGCGTAATAGTGTTGTGTTATTAGTATATCAGGGAGGGAAGTGTAGCCTATAGCGTAATAGGGACTGAATGGGTTCAAGTTATACTTATGATGGATGATGGTTTAATGGTGGTGGGTAACTTTATATTCTTATGCAGATCATTCGGTGGCGCTGGCTGAACCACTACGAGCAATGACGAACCATGAGATTCCTACGAGACGGCAGGGTGAGCTGAGGCGAAGGAAGTACAGGTGTAGCGACCCTTTTAAAAAGTCCGCCCCATCCCCCGACCACGTCTAACACAGTGTCTACACGTGCTAATCCCGCTAACACAGTCTAACACAGTCTAATACGGTCTTCCGACGCGCAGGTTGGGGGTGGCGGGTGAGTGACGTCACGCGATCCAGGTGATACAGTGTGTACTCGCTGGTTGCCTTCTCGGTGAAGTTATGAATGATTTTAATCATTATCTTACTAGTAATGGACATTACATTACCTTATAACAACACACTTGGTATTAATGGACACTGTTATTTACCAAATAGCAGTACATGAAAACAGCATAGCTGTAATAAACATACTGTCAAAGGCTAAGTGCATGTTGGGGCGGGGAGGATGTAACACGTGACTGAGTCTCTGACACGGGACTCAGCTGGCGCAGCCTAGTCCCCTCCTCCCCGCCCCAACACGATGCCACTTAGCTTTGACAGTATTGTTTATTACAGCCATGCTGTTTCATGTACTGCTTATTTGGTAAATAACATGTCCATTAAATACCAATTGTGTTGTTATAAGGCAGTGGTTCCCAAACCCATGGTCGCGACCAAATGAGGGTCGCAAGGTGTTCCTGAGGGTCGCTGAACGGTCTCAGGAAGAAATGGCATAATTATCATATTACAATATAAGGCAGAATTTTGAAATCACGTGACAGTAGAAATTTTAAATATTTTAGTATTAATACAGGGAAGTCTCGTTATACGAGCATTCAGTATACGAGAAATCATGATACGAGCTGAGTAAATAGGGTCTATTTCAATATACGAGATCAAAAATCCAATGCTACGACATTCAAAACCGGGTGTGAGTAAAATTACCAAGTTCAAAAGGCGCCCTACCACGTATGCATCTGGGCTGTATGATGATGTTGTGGTGGCCCCAAGCTTGGGGCCGCACACCTGGCTAATTACCCCTAAAGGTCAAGCCAACACCTGGCGTGAACCTGTACTCGCTCGTGACCCAAATTCCCCCGCACCTCCGTTGCTGGGTTCGCCCNCGTCCTGTTGACTTGTTTATACCAAGTGCAGGGTCGCAAAAGTTTTGTTCCTGCCAACCATGGTCGCGACCCAAATGAGGGTCCCCAAAGTTTTCCCTAGGGTCGCTGAACGCTCAGGAAGAAATGGCATATTATCATATTACAATATAAGGCAGAATTTTGAATCAGGTGAAGTAGAATTTTAAATATTTTAGTATTATACAGGGAAGCCCCGTTATACGAGCATTCAGTATACGGAAATCAATGATACGAGCTGAGTAAATTGGGGTCTATTTTCAATATACGAGATCAAAAATCCAATGCTACGACATTCAAACCGGGGTGAGTAAAATTACCAATTTCAAAAGGCGCCCTACCACGTATGCATCTGGCTGTATGATGATGTTGTGGTGGCCCCAAGCTTGGGGCCGAAACACCTGGCTAATTACCCCTAAAGGTCAAGCCAACACCTGGCGTGAACCTGACTCGCTCGTGACCCAAATTCCTCCCGCACTCCGTTGCTGGGTTCTCGCCCTGGCTTCCTAGACCAGCTTCTGTCAGTTACCTACCTCCCAAACCACAGGGGAGGAACACAGGGGAGGAGGAGTGGTGTTCCTCTCACTGTAGTGGTTGGTAGGTAACTGACAGAATACAGGACTCCCGGGCTGGACAAAGGGGGATTTTGGGGGACCCCAGTCAGGCACCCAGCAAGGCGTGACCTGAAGGAAATTAGCCGGGTGTGTGGCCTGACCTTTAGTGGTAATTAGCCAGGTCTGGGGCCCCCAACCTTGGGACCGCTACAGTTTATCTTAGCTTGAAAAACATGTCTTTAATGAAGTCCTGGAACCAAACCTATATTTTACCATTAGTTATGTATTTCGTTATACGAGATTTAGTTTTACGAGTATGCCAGGTGGAACCAAAACTGCTCGTATCTTCGGACTTCCCTGTAGTTGCATTACTTCAGTAGCCCAGCATAAATTTATTTTTGGCCCAAAACTAAAAAAAGTGGCATATTTTTAGTATTCAAGTAACCATATTTCAGTACCACACGTCGTACGAGTAGCATGCTCAACAGACAGCGCGGAGTCTGATTGTCTGAGTCTGATGCTTACCGCTCACCGGCTCAATAAAAGTTAGCCCGGGATGTTGCGGCGTCAAAGGATTCAGTGGTGAACACTGAACAGGAGGCTGAGATCTCGTTACCAGACACAAAAATAGGTAAGCATTTCATACATCGTGCTTGTATTAATGTTTGCCAGTTAATTAATTAATTTTAGTAATGAATGAATGCATTTATAAGTTGTTGTGGCAAAATAGACAGGTGTTGTAGTGTAGTAGTAGTAGTAGTAGTATTTGTAGTAGTTAGTAGTATAGTAGTAGTAGTAGGGCAAATATAGACAGTGTGTTCGGCTGAATCGCCGGAAATTACAGTTAATCTATTAATAAAGGCTATGGAAATAATTGTTATAAATTTGGTTTTAGCAATAATAGTATTTTTACATGCGTCATATGAAATTAGTGAGTGTGTTACGTGCATGTGAGTGAGTAAGCAAAAAAAGTGAATGAGAGCCCTCTGTGAATGAGTGAGGTTGTGAGGAAGTGAGGTTTTTTAGTACGTGGTTTTGTTTTTGTTTGTGTTGTCTGGACTGAGGTAATTGTAATTTTATCAGACTCTGTAATGATGTCATTGTAATCAATTACATCACGTTATTTACTAAGGTTGCACTTTTCTGACACTAATCGTTGTTAGTTTGCGACTAGGCTGGTATTTTCTCATTAATTTTATAAGTCTTAATTAATAAAAATTAAAAAAAACTTAAAAAGGTTATTGTAATCAATTACATAAGAACAAAAGGGAAAACAAGGAAGTTACAAGAATTTGTGAGACCTACACGTGGTAGTCCCTATAAAACTTCTTTTCATGTCCACTAAGGTTGCAGCTTTGTGACAAAAATTTGTTTTCAATAGGAAAGCCTGCGTTTTTCTTATTAACTTTATCTTTGCTTGTTTTTAACGAATAACTTTTTTTACTTTTCGAAGTCCGGGATTTTTTTCTAAAAATGTTCAAATGTATTTTTTTTTTCTTTCCAGGTCTGATCTTTAAACCGGAAAAAATGGCCCAACGCAAAACACCCAATTGCAGTATAAGCCCGAGGTTCTTTAAAAAAAAAGGCTTCACTGATATGAAGAAACGATCTGGGAACGTCCGACCCCAGTGTGTTCAAGCTGCAAGTTCTCGCCAATGAATCTATGAAGGAAAATAATTGAAGCGTCATCTGCACTCAGTTCATCCAAAGTTTGTCGAAAAATCACTGGGTTTCTGGAAGGGCAAAGAAGAACAGGTAAAAAGAAAAAGGGGGATTGTGCCCCTTCGATTTCAGTTTTTTTCTCTGGGAAAATTTCTTTGGCGTTTTTTGAAGTGGCATGGATAATTGCAAGACCCAAAAAAGCCTCAAAATAGGAGAGGAGCGGGTAAAGGCCCAAGCAGCAGTGGGCAATGTTTAAAAAAAGGTTGGTTAGAGCAGATATTGCCAAAAAGGGTTTGGAACCCAATTCCCAAATTTATAAAAAATGGGTTTGTGAAACTTTAGAATTGTTTTTTAATTTGGGAAGATTTTTTTGGATAAAACTGATTTTTGGCATTAAAAAAAGCGGGAAAAATTTTCTTTGCGGGACGGTTTTTTGAGGTCTGTGGTTTTTTGCAGGTGCCCTTCAACTGTGGTATTTAAAAAGGTTTACAGAAAAAGGGATGAAAATTCGGGAAGAATTTTCCTGCATTTGCCCTGAAAAATTTCCACCACGGGAAGAACATATTTAATAGGATGAAAAATTTTTTTCAAAAAAACTTTGATCTCTACGGGTTTAAATTTGTTTTGGCTGTTTTGCACTGATGTAGCCCCCTCAATGATGGGAGGGTGTGGGGGTTTTTTTTTTAATTCGCATTGAAGCAAAAAAAAAAACCCTGATGTCTTTAATTTTCTTTTGTTTTTTACACAAAGGGAAGGGCCCCTAGTTTTAATTTTTTGCAGCCGGGCCCTTTTATGCAGTTCTAAATGTCTTCCAAATGGGTGAAGTTTGTCAAGTCCAGGCTTTAAACCCCCACGTTTTTTCCTTTAAATGTTTTAAAAGAGAGGGGGATCCCACCACCAGGATTGTTGTTCCCCCCGGGATGGCCGCTGGCTTCCCTGGAAAATTTCGGAAGAGTTTTAAAACCTAAAATCTGAAATTGAAATCTTTTCTGTGAGAGAAAAAACATGCACGGGGCGGGACTGCTTTAAAGGTTGTTTGGGGTTTAGTTTTAGCTTTTTTTATTTTGGGCGACATTTTACCCACCGGAAAAACCCGGGAATTAAAGACATCCCGGGACAAAAACCCCAAAAACAATTTTTTTTTTTTTTTTTTTTTTTTTTTTTTTTTTTTTTTTTTTTTTTTTACATCACAAGGAACTGGCCAAGGGCACAACAAAAATGAGTAACACAAAGCCCGCTTAGTTGCCAGTCCCTATAAAGCAGACAGTAAGAGAATAAAATAAAAACAGAGGGGTAGGCCAATTTAGTTCGGGTGGTGGACAATGGTGGACATCGGTGAAAAAATTGTCTCATTCAAGAAAAAGCTTGCTCCTTGGAAAGAAAAGTTGGTCAGAGGAAAAACTGCAGCCTATCCAGAACTAAGTGCTGTGCTGGAAGACGCGTCAGAAATATTCCTTGCTGACATAAAAGATATTTTCGTAAATCATCTGAAGAACCTTCAGGAAGAAATGGACAGGTATTTTCCAGAAAACGTCGACCTCAAGAAGCATAGCTGGATCAGGAATACTTTCAGTGTGAACGTCAGTGAAGTTGGAGAAGATATTCCAGGGTTTCAAGAAGAACTTATAGACCTCCAGGAAAATCAAGTGCAGAAACAACGCTTTGAAAACCTCCAGTATTCAAAATTTTGGACCCAGCTCAAGGATAAGCCCACTCTGTCTCGGGAGGCTGAAAATGCCCTTCTCCCTTCTCCAACAACATATCTATGTGAACATGGGTTTTCAAGTCTTGTTACGATCAAAACTAGATCAAGGAACCTCTTGGATCCCCAGCATGACTTGCGTTGTGCTCTAATAATCAACATAAAGCCCAACTTAGAGGATCTCACTCACAAAATGAAGCAGTTTCATGGTAGCCACTGAAAACAAATATTTTATTTTTCTTTATCAAAGTTTGTGATTTTGCTCCATTTGGTCTCTGTTTAAAATGTCACAGAAGTAATAGATTATAGTAAAATAGATAGCTTTAGGGATCTCTAATTTGAATTTGGTGATATATTTTTCATAATCTATTTTCATATTTATTGAAATATATCAGCATGCAGTCACGACTAGAGAGAATAAAGCTGCGTCCCATTACGGATAGCCACTACATTGTGTTGGTTTTGTGACTCGGCTACCAAATCATGCAATAAACTTAAAATAAAGTTTCATGTTTACGAAAACTTGTGTTTTATAATTCTGTCCCATTATTATAATTCATTGAAATTCATTGTGTGTTAGTAATATAAACTTATTCAAACGGCTATTTTTTTTTTTTTACGTTGGAGCCTATATCACCTGTAGGCTATTATTATTTTCCTTGAGGGCTCAGGTGGTTGGCCCTGCACATTCTGGAAGGTCGTGATGGTTGGCTCTCGCCCGTGGTGGTGTGGTATAACGAGGCGTCCACTAGGATAATGCGTCTACATTCCAATCTGCGCATGCGCCAGAGGACTGTGCTCTCGTGTCAGCGAGACATAGCAGCGCCTAGATGTACGATAATTCCTTTTCATTTCATCCATCCTGCCGGCGTGGAGAGGTAAGAGCTTCCCAGGTCGTGCCTCACCCCTGGCCGGAGTCGCATAGACTCGAGCACCTGATCTCCCCCCCCCCCCCCCCCCCGCCTTTCTTTACTTATTTATCACAAAGTATAATGCTTCATATGCTATTAACCCAGGACGTGTGCGGTACTGGGGTTTTGCTGGAGGAGACAGGAGAGAGAATTGCCGTATTAAGACCCTGTCACTCGCAAGGGAAGATAGACTACTTGGACACCTCGTCCTGCCCATGGTATAACGAGGCGTCCCAAGTTAATTATGTTCTATCTTCCATCTGCGCATGCGCCAGGGACTATGTTTTTTTTTCATTTCATCCATCCTGCCGCGTGGAAGGTAAGAGGATCCAGGTCGTGCCTCACCGCCAACCTTGCCTCACCCCAGCCCCTTTAAACCTCCCCCCGCCCCCCCCCTTTCCTTACTTATTTACCACAAAATACTGCTTTAAAAGCTATTAACCAGGACGTGTGCGGTACTGTGTTGCGGAGGTAGCTACTGGAAGGACAGGAGAGAAAGATTGCCGTATAAAGGCCCTGTCACGCGATGCCTTTTTTTCACCGAGGGCGGTGATCAGGCGAGGGGGGGGTTACACGGAGTGACATATGAGGCGCGATCTTGTCAAAACCCCGGGGATATTCGGGGGAAAGTTTACTTTCCAGAGTAATTTCCCTCTTATCAAAACGTTTATCAACATAAAAGATACACTGTTTCTTCGGAATTTTTTGTTCTTTATTCCATTAAAATTCAGTATCAGTGAGGAGATGGAATACATACATATTAAAGGGAGAAAGATAACACTTTATTATGTTTGCCAATATTTTACAATATTTTATAATATTATAACAGGATATGGGGTTGCAAACACCCCCTTTCTTTACAAGCAAACTTTTTTTTGGGCAAAGGTGTGGAGAGAGGGAAAAAAACAGAAAAAATAATAAATAAACACAAGGTATAAAAATACTAAACCAAATACTGACATAAACAAGGTGATAATAGTTAGTAAGTTACTTAGACTAATTTACGGGATAAGGAAAAGCAAAAAAGGGGTTTTTCCCAAAACTAAGGCCCACTCAGAGCTCATTCTTTGCACATATATAGTGGATAATGTAAATGATATACCCATAAAAATAACGCTCCGTCATAATTAAGTGAGATAGAGGGTAACAGGTGTAAAATAAATACAAATTGTAGAGTTACTGCTCTCATATTTGTTTTGACATACCCATACGAGCACGAATGGAATAGAGAACAAACTTTCCGAAGATAACAGTTTTATCTTTTATGTTGATAAACGTTTTGGAAAGGGGGGAAATTACACGGGAAAGTAAACTTTTCCCCCGAATACCCCCGGGGTTTTGACAAGACACGCGCGCCTCATATGTCACTCCGTGTACCAAACCCCTCGCCTGATCACCGCCCTGGTGAAAAAGCATCGGTGACAGGGCCTTTATGGGCAATCTCATCTCTCCTGTTTCCTCCATTAGCTACCTCCAGCAACCACAGTACCGCACCGTCCTGGGCAGACATTCAAAAAGAGTTAAAGGCACGGTGTTTAGCTTAACTAACTTCCTCGATTTCTACAACCCGGGAAGTCGCGGGGATTCTGGTACGGATATGGCAGTGGCGCTACGGTGTCACTATGGGTGATCTTTTCCGCTTGATAATCTCTCTTTCGTAGCTGGTTCTTCCTGCCATTTGGGGGAAGCAACCAACCCCGGGAGGCGGGTCACAAACCCCGGCTAACACCCGATACCCATCACGGCTGGATGGACAAGGGCTTGGGTTTTATTGGGAAAAAGGGAGCCATTAACCTTCAGTCTGATGCTGGCGGTTAGTGGCAGCTACCCCCGGGTGGTTGAAGCGAGGTGGTCTCGGTCGGGTCCTCGGTGAGGTGCCGCCGTTCCCCACTCGGCCCATCACCCCATAACAAACTCATAATAACTCACCACGAGGGTAGGAAAATAGTTTTTATGGCCTAATTTCATTTGAAATACTTGCCTTGTTCAGTTCTTGATCAGAAAACATCATATATACTCAATTTATGAGTATTTTTATGTATATTGCGTGCTTTACGCCACTCCTACCGTGGTCGCTATTTTTTTGACAGCTTAACGTCTTTAAGTACGTCATCAATCTTTCCCGCAGAATGCCAATGTTGCCCAAACAGCTGTTGGAAGTCGCTAGGTCGTGAAGACCGGAAGTTAGCCTCTCTGAATGTAGCCCCTGGTTAATAGCTTATAAAGCAGTATTTTGTGGTAAAAAGTAAGGAAAAGGGGTGGGGGGGGTGGGGTGGGGGGGTAAGGTGCTGGGGTTGAGGCAAGGTTGGGGTGAGGGACGACCTGGGATCCTCTTACCCTCCACGCGGCAGGATGGATGAAATGAAAAAGAAAAATAGTCCTCTGGCGCATGCGCAGATGGAAGATACACAATCATTATACTTGGGCGCCTCGTTATACCTGTGGCAGGACGAGGTGTCCAAGTATGTCTATCTTCCATCTGCGCGTGACAAGGCCCTTATATACGGCAATCTCTTCTCTCCTTCTCCTCCAGCAACCACAGTACCGCACACGTCCTGGTTATAGCATATAAAGCATTATACTTTGTGATAAATAAGTTAATGGAAGGCGGGGGGGGGGGGGGGTGAGGGATAAGGTGCTCGAGTCTATGCTACTCCGGCCATGGGGTAGGCACGACCTGGGGAAACTCTTACCTCTCCACGCGGCAGGATGGGTGAAATGAAAAGGAATTATCGTACATCTAGCGCGCTGCTATGGTCTCGCCCCGACACGAGAGCACAGTCCTCTGGCGCATGCGCAGATTGGGAAAGTAGACGCATTATCCTAGTGGGCGCCTCGTTTATACCCCACCGCTCTCGCTCATACCACAACGCAGTGCGCCCCCAAGGTAACAGGTCGCCCCTCGGGTGACGGGTCCCTGAGGGGCTCTACACTACTTGCCCTTGGTTTCGCCAGTTTCACTTTCAACGTTTCTCTGGACCTGACCGCCACAATGACGGGATTTAGTTCCAGTGTTTCGTGTTAACTGAGTTAGCTGACTGTAACACTGTGTCTGTGATTCCTGTGAAACCCAGGCGCTCCCCACAAAGGGGTGTGTGGCTGCCCAGGAGGGGCCTTGTTTGTTTACCGCGTTTGCTCAACGTTGTTGGGAGATTCATTATGTCGCCCTTTAGCGTCCTTTGGTGTGATACGGAGTTGAACCCTGCTGGTCACTGGCGTAGACCAGTGACCAAGGGGAAACCCAGAGGGCAAGTTAAAAAGGCACTTAAATATGCACTAAAGCAGCACTAACAACCCCTTTGCATTCTTTTAGTACTTTGGGATACACTTCATCTGGGCCTGGTGACTTAAAAATTTTTCATTCCGTCTATACCTTCTTCTACCATTTCCCTGTTATCACAATATCTTTGTGATAACTAGGGAAATGGTAGAAGAAGGTATAGACGGAATGAAGAATTTTAAAACTGAATGAAAGAATGAAAAAAAAAAAAACTATCTCCAATAGAAAAAAGCATTTATTGTAGGGCCCGGAAAAAACAGTCGGGGTCTCCCGAAAACGACCGCGAAGTTCTCGTCCATTATAATCCTGCAATTTTTTGTGGGAATTGATTTGAAATCTGGAGCTCATCTTGAAAGAAAATTTTCATCAGCGCTGGTAGCCCAGTGCTTCCATTTTAGGGTAAAATACCCTAAAATAGGGTATTCAGAAACCCCCGCTAGGGGAAGCGGTTAGGGTAAAGCATAATCTAGGGTAATTCTAGGTAATCAGTTTTTTTTAAAATTTTTTTTTAAAAATTTAAATTCAAAAAGGGTTCATTGACGTAAAATCAGTGTTTAATTTTCATTTTTTTTACACACGAAACTTATTTATGTAAGGCTAGCGAAATCTACTGTGTCACTCTTTATAGATCCCCGTTTTCTGTTTCTGCTCTGGGCGGGTTTTTGTGTTGCCCGATGACGAAAATTTTCACTAGATGACGAAAATTGGTGAATTTCTAAGACAAATCAGTTGCCAGTTTTATTATTGCAAAAGACCCAATCGAAAAGTCTCACGGAAAAATTTAACTTCGGGTGTGTGCTTTTCTATCAGAACATCACTTTGCCTATTTTCTTATGTGAACCCTTACTAGACCTCCTAAAAGCCTGTTTCCTGATGCGATGTCTTTAAAAAAGTAAAACTGGGAAGCAAAGAGCCTCAAACATAATAATTGGATTGATTATTAAAGTTTTAAGGCGCCGCACTGCGGGGTTTTTGACGCCTCTTACAAAAGATGCATTTAAGTAAAAAAAAAAAAAAAAATTTTAAGATAAAATAAAAAATTGAAATTCGAAAAAATAAAAGAATAAGAGTACATTAAAAACAATAAAAAGTTAATATTAAAACATCAAAACTTTTTAAAACCCCACCCTTTCTCAAAATTTGGACTTCGTTCCCCGGGAGAGAAACACCTCTCTCCCAATGCCAGGGAGAGGGTAACACCGTCCGACCGCGACACCGGGGGAAAAAAATTGCACACGTAGTCCCCAAGACTGGACACCGACCAGAGTGCCGCACATTGGGACCAAAACAATCTACAGTAAGGGGGGGGGCCCCCCTCCTGGGGAAAACCCAGATATATGAGTTGCCCAATACGCAATCTGCCAAGGCATCTCCCTCTCCGGGAGCCCGCAGTAGCTCCCCTCGATATTTTGGCGATGGTGCGCTTTTTTTTTCCCCTTAGTAATCCAACGTTCCTCCACTGTTTGAACTGATCTAGGATTGCCGGCGCGGGTCCGTAGCCGGCCTGCAAAATGTAAGACTGGTCTTCTGCTGCAGTTTTCCCAAGGCATCATTTCCCTCTTACCGGCAACCCCACATGTCCGGGTACCCAACAAAACTACCTCCGGCCTCCCCTTTTGAGCAGATAAAGCCATTCCAGGATGGCATTGCCCGGGGATGGGGAATTAAAATTACTAGTGTTGAAGAGCAACAAAAAATCACTAAATATTGAAAAAGAAACACCCGGGAAGGGTAAAAAAAATCATGAGAGCTTAAAAAAAGCACTTTTTCAGCCGTAAAACAGATGAAACACTTGGAATGCGACCCCTTTTTTAAAACGATGGGAATACGCACCGAAACCAACTCCCTTCTCTGTTTGGGAAACCATCATAAAGCGGGGCCCGAACTCGGGGGATTTTGAAAAAGTGGTCAAAAACTGGGCACGCTCACCTGAGGGGGAAAAAGCCCCTTTTTGAGACGGAAGGTTTTGCAAAAGGACATTCTGGGAGAAGCCATGGCCCCGCGTCGTGGCCTTGGGGGGCAGATCAAAAGCGGGAAGGAAAGCGTCTCCAAAATGCTTAAATCGGAAACCAAGGGGTTTTGGCAAGCTTCTTCCCCTGAAAAGTTGCATCCTGAATCAAAAGACACAGCACGCAAGCTATTGATCGGGGAGGCGTTGGAGGCGATACCAACTCTTAACAGGAGGACTGGCGTTGAAGATCCAATGGGGGGGACCCCCATCCCCCAAAAGATTTGGGATGGGAGATGCCTAACCCCCGGTTCCAGACGCACCACATGATGACCGAATCCAGCATCCGCATCGAGTGGGTGGGGCAGGGATAACTTCCTCCATATTAAAGCTTCAAAAGGATAAGTGAGCGTGAAGATAAGGGTGTAGCGCGAATCAGCCCCCCAGCTGATTGGCGAGGGGACTTTCATAGATCCGGTCCGGAGACAGCCCGTCTTGAGAGAAAGAAGGTGGGCACCCAACATCGTTGTCAAAAATGAGTCCAAAAAAACCGGGGGTCTTTTCCCCACATGGATTCTCTTCCCTAAAAAGTGGGTCTGGGTCGGGATGAACCCAGGGGTTCTCAAAAAAAACTGCTCAGTCTTCGTTGGGAAAAACCCGGGAAGCCACGATTCGTCGCCCTTCACTAACTTTATCAATAGAAAGTTGAAGTTTTCTCTCTCAACCGCATCCTGGAAGCGCAAAAGAGTTTGATAAATCATCCCGTATAATTACTAAAAATCCCCTCGGGCAGTACACAACATACCTTGAGGCCACAGCGAACAGAGCTACACTCAAGACCTCCCTTGGGGGATGCCCCCTGGAAGCGGGTGTTCAAAAACAGTATGTTCCCAAACTCGAAACTCTAAAAAACCCGGGTTGGGCTAAAAACTCTGGGGAACACAGGCAACCGCCTCTTAGCCCGAACTCTACAGGTTGCAATATACCTGTCTCCAACCGTGTCGTAACCCTTTTTTCAAGGCAAAAAAAGATGGTCCATGGTTTGTCGAGAGGCAAATCCCCGCTAGGGAAACTCTAAGGAAAAAAGCGCTTCCGTGTAAGTGATGCTTACGGAATCCACACTGAAGGGGAAAAAAATTTTCCCGTTCCAAAAACCAACCAGTCACTTTTTTAATTTTTTCGAATAACTTACACACCATGAAGTTAGGGATAGGGGCCGGAAATTCGTCGTAGTGAGTGGTCCTTCCCCAATTTTAGGATGGGATCACCACCCCCCAACCCCCTATTTTTGGGAAGGTTTCCTCCAATCCAATCCTATTATAATCCAAAAAGAAATCTAGAGCCTCATCTCTTGATACGAGCATCGCATATGGTCCCTTTTGGGCCCTGGGGAATGTCAGCGCAAACCTTCGGGGCTTAAATGCCACGAGGTGAAAAAAGAACTTGTAAGATTCCCGCCTCGGATAAAAAAATCTATCCCTCTCTGTTCTTGTCGCAGCCCTGTCCTAGCATTTGGGGAGACGAAGGGTCTTCTGCCCACTGAAAAAAATGGAAACAAATTCCTCTCTACGTCAAGGATCTCCCAAGGGTCTCCTTAATCGATAGAACTGGAGGGGAGGAGGGGAAAAATTTCCCCCTTCATTTTCCTCACTCTTTGCCAAACCTTGGACCCGGGGGGTAGATCACAATCGTACTTAATAACCCCTCCAAAGGAGGACAGACTCTTTCAAAACCCCGTGGGTATTAGCTTTTAACCTGTGAAAAAATATTTTTAGGTCTACTAAATTTGGGCCGCGAAATGTATTGCGTCTCGCACGGCGGGAGTGACTCCTCGCTGCCGTACGTCCTGATCCCACCACGGAAACATCGGCGAAAAAGATCCAGAGTCGGGGGATGCCAGCGGGGCTGCAAAATGGTTCGGACACAAAGAACTAGGGCCCTTTCATCTATTTTTTGGAAAGTCTCTAATGATTTAAAAAACACAACCCTTTTAAAAGCCCCCCCATCTGCACGAGGAGGACCATTTTTTGGGGGACATCGGGGAAAGGGGGGAGGGCACTGCTTTTAATATTGGGGTAATGGTCACTTCCCCGAAAAGAATCGGCCACCCCCCTAAAGTCGAGGGGACCTGTGGACTGCGATGATAGGGCAAAAGCAGTCAAAATTCCCTCTGGAATGGAAATGTGTTTGGTTCTCCCCCTTTTTTAATAATTTAAGTTTTGCCACTATAAGGTTACGAGAGAATCACCGCGACGTTTCTGGGGAATCCCCCACAGAAAATGCCGCCCATTCATGTCTCCAAGGGAAAAAAAAGGACGGGGAACTGGCGGATAAGATCCCAAGATCTTGGGGGAGTATGTCGTCTTTGGGGGTAATAATTGAACAGACAGTGTAGGCTTTTCAATGGTACCCCTGCTACAGCCTGCAAAGGGGGATTGCAGCGGGTGACTTAAGGGGACATCCCCACATGGGAAAGGCCACAACCCCCACTAAAGCCACCACCTGCTGGGGTTGGGGGTGGACAGGTAAAAAACCTTCGGCAAGACACCTTCCCTGCCCTAACTTGTTTCTTGTAAAAAGATATTTTTTTGGGGCCAACTCGTTGATGGAAGGACTAGTTCCTCCCATTTTCACGGAAACCACGAATATTCCATGGAGGATTTAAGATGTTTATTTCGTTGCGTGAAATGATCAAAGCCTTTCGGGTTGTAGTCGCTGCCCATTTTAAAGCCCAGCATCTTTTTTTTGTGTTTTAGAAGATGGTAAACTACTTTTCTGTACATTCCCGATGTGGTTGGCGCTTGCGTACATCCGGGGGTGAATCGGGGGTTTCAACAGGGCCCCCGCATAGAAGCCGTATTCCCCCCAAAAATGCAATTTTAACAAAATTTACCACTTCTAGGTTTACTGATACTCCGACGGGGGCTTGAAAGATTGCGTATCAGCATGGCTATCAACTACTTGTTGTCCATATGTTGTGGACACCCTTTGCCATCACGTCGTTGGGTGAGTCGCTAGCCCTTTAGGGGGGTAAAGGGGCGTGATATTTGGAGTCACGTCCGTACTCCCCCACCCACAGCAGTGTATCTTACGCAATCATCCTCTCCTCTCGCAAATTGATTTTTAGCCGAGGGGGCCCACTGATCTAAGGACCATTGGAAATGCGGTTGCTTTTGGACGCTTTATTAGGATGGGGTTTTGGGAGCCTCTTAGAGGGGATCACTATTTTTCATTTTCCCCCTGTGCGGCATGCACTACACGAGAGGTTTTTTGGAGGGTCTTTGGAAAGGGGTCAGCAGACTCCCAAACAACGGCAAGCGAAAACTTTTTTCATTGGGATGGATGGGTTATTTTTTGAAAATGTATGGTGGAAATGCAGAGCTGATTGGCGTCTGAGAAAAAACACAGCCCTCGCGGATGCTAGGGGCCTGCTTCCTCCCCCCCTGCTTGCTGTGGAAAGTTCCTTTCTGGCGCTCCCAAATGTAAAATTTGGGGGTTGGCCAAAAAAAGGATGTCTTCTTCTAATTTATAAGTCCCACTTGTCGGAAACCCGGGGGGTGATCAGCACGGGAGTGGGAAACAGTAGGGAGTTGACGTACAGTCAGCTTGGCATGGGGAAACCCCAAAGCCGAGCTCGACCCCACGAGGGGGGGATTTACAAATTTTTTTGCCGTGCCCAAAGCTGTAGCACCATGCACGCATAGGGCGGGCGATAAAGGTTTTTTTTTAAGAGACTGGGACCGATCCTGATGGAAACGGGGAACGATCCAAAAAATTTTTAAAAGATCATGTTTTTTTCTTCCTCTACCTTATAACCTTTTAACTTTTTTCCGGGCACATTTTGTATTTCTGCCCCCAAAAAATCAAAGAGGTGTAGTTGTAGACACGCCCTTTTCTTATTAACTTTGGGTGGTTTTTATGGGACGAAAATGCGTCTTCGGTGATGGGCATTGGAAGAGCATCCAGCCCGAGTAAAGGGCTTTTTCTCGGGTTAAAAAAAACCCCCCCCCATACCCTTTTCGTTTTCCTTCCGGGATCATTCCAAATTTTTTTCTCTAAATCCGCGCGCAAGAAAAAATTGCCACCACTTTCCTTATAATAAAACCACGTACCAAAAAGGGGGAGGGCTGTGGCGGCAGGGGGAGTAGATGTTGTGTTTTCTCAAAAGTGTTGGGGTGTATCATCAGGGGGCCCTCTCCCCAAATTTACGGAGGGGAATGAGTTTTCGGCTCTGTAATGTCCCCGCTCCAATTTCCCTCTTTGTGGCTTCCCCATAAGCGAGGAAACTCATCTGCCGCAGCAAAATTTATGTCACCCATTTTATTGTCCATTGTCCCCAAAATAAGACGGGGCGGCGAACCACACCATAACCTTGAAAATATCATGTAAGCTCTGTATGACAAGGCCTGGGACACTTGGACAGAAACAAGGGGTCCCCAAAGTAGAAGTGCCCCAGGGCCAGGCTCGTCTCTCAAACCCCGTCTGCGTCCCCTTTGCGGGGACCGCCAGACCGGGGAGCTGAGGAGGGGGAAGGGGGGGGCTGCCCGCTTCGTGCCACGTCCCGCCTGGGAAAGGCGCCAGAGTGGCTGTGAGAGGATCAATGGGAGAATCGAGGGCAACGGACGTCAGGGGGAGAGGCAGGGCCCGGGGAAATTTTTAGTTTTTTAAAAAACAAAAATTTCTTCCTCCCCCCCCCCCCACCCACCACGGAGCCCAACAGGGAACTGTCTTTGGGGAAGGAACCCCACCCACAGCTCCAGGGGGAGCAGGGAATTTTAAAGCTTCGTTGCCCAGTGTGTGGTGGCAGCCCGGGCCGATGCGGTGCCCACCGGCACCTCCGTTGGCCCTCCCAAAGCATGACCAGCCTTGATCCGCGGGGCCAACTGGACCTCCCCCTCTTAAAACCCCAACCCCCCCACCCCAAAAAGCGTGTTGCCCACCGAAGGGAATACAACCCCCCCGGTGGACTCAAATTCCAGAAGAGGGCCCGGGGAATATACAGGGGCCCGCACGGGAAACACGCGGGGACGAGCGGAATATAAAAGGAAGAAGAAGCGTGACGGAAGAAAGGTTCACCGGGCCTAGAATCCCCTAAGAAAGGAAGGGAAAGGGGGGGGAAGCCTAAAGGCGATATCACCGGAAGGCCCACCTCCCAGTGACGAAGGGGGAGCGCTTGGTCCCCGAGGGCCCACGGCCACCGAACCCAAAATGGCAGGAGGCCGCCAGAGTGGGGGGGCCGCGACCACGCTTCAAGCCCCGCCACCCGCAAGGTGCTCCCCCGCGGGGGTAAACATAATAAGACAAGTGCTTGGAAAAACCTTTTCGATCGGGACGAACTCTTTGGAATCTTACGTGAAAATTTTTTTCTGTAATTATAGATGAACAACAGACGGATACAACTAAACAATTGTGCGTTTACACAATATTTTTAAAAAAAACTTGAAAAATCTTTCGTAGGTTTTATAAGGTTAATGATGCTCACTGTGGTTTTTTCAATGCCATGAAGGAAAGTTTCACACAAAAAACATTCTGTTAATAATATTTTTGGGTTTTTTTGCCTACAAATGTGATATGGGACCAAAACCCTTCAGTAGCAATTGTTAAAAGAATATTTGCCCAAGTCATAATTGTCAAATGTTTTCATGCCACAGATTTCTTTCTCAGTTTTTCAGTGTGAAAAAAATTGGAGCCTCCAGACTGGAAAACTTAATTATAACTATTGACTTACCCAAGTTGTAATCCAGAAATTCGAGGTAGGCTTGGTAAGCTTGTTTTTCAAGGCAGTAACATCATATCTTTACATTTTGCTGGGTCACTAAATGTTAATTCTGTGAATAAACTCCAATGCTCCCACTGTTCTACCAGCAATCTTTCAACGACCTGCCTGTACAGAACGAACCACCTGTTTTTGGCCTGAGCAGGATTTAATAGGTTCAATAATCACACAAATTTTTTGAAAACCCTTTGAATGCATGTTGCCCATCTTGGAGCCTAAGACTAAATTAAGTGTGCAATGTTACGGCATAAATCTTCAACATATTTTGGGAGTTTTGAGGCAAGCATTGACATGCCCATAGAATGAATCATGGTGGCATGAACTTTGACATTATGACTTGATGCAAATGTCTTTTAACAATGTAGCTTACTGAATGTTTGTGCTCCCTCATCACATTTGTAGTGTCAAAACACCCACAATATTATTAACAGGAATGTTTTTTGAGGTGAAACATTCCTTCATGGATTGAACAATTCCTACAGCTGAGCTTATCATTAACCTCTATCAAACCTACGAGATTTTTCAAGTTTATCTTTCTCAAATATTGTGCTAATACGCCAATGTTTAGTTGTACTCCTTCTGTTGTCTCATCTATAATTACAGAAAAAAACCTTTCACGTAAGATTCCAAGAGTTCAGTGCCAGATCGAATGCTTTCCAAGCACTTTGTCTTATTATGTTTGACCCGCTGGGGGAGTCACCTTGCCGTGGTGGCGGGGCTTTGAAGCGTGGTCGACGGCGCCACCTACTCTGGCGGCCTGCCTGGCATTGTTGGGTTCGGTGGCCGTCGGCCTCGTGGACCAGCGTCTCCCTCCTTCGTCCACTGGGAGGTGGAGCCTTCCGGTGATATCGCCTTTATGCTTCCTCCCCCTTTCTCTCCTTTCTTAGGCGATTCTCTAGGCCCGGTGAGACCCTTCCTCTTCGTCTCACGCTTCTTCTTCCTTTTATACTTCACGCTCCGCTCCCGCGCTGTTTTTGGCCGTGCGTGCATCCTGTATTTCCCCCGCGCGCGTCCCTCTATCCTGGAAGTTGAGTCCACCGCGGCGCGGTTTTAGTTCCCTTCGGTGGCAACACGCTTCTTTGGTAGGGGGTTGGGGTAAGACGTGAGGTCCAGTGTGGCCCCGCTGATCAATCGGCTGGTCATGCGTTGGCCTAGAAGGGCCAAGGCGGAGCTGCCTGGTGGGCACCGCATCGGTTCCCGTGGGCTGCCACCACACACTAGGCAACCGAAGCGTATACTTCCCTGGCTACCCCTGGAGCTGTTGGTGGAGGTCCCTTCCCCACGACAGCTTTCCCCCCTTGGGCTCCGTTGTGGGTGGGGGGCGTGGGGAGTGAAGTAATTTTGTTTTATGTATCAACTAAAAATTTACGCCCGGCCTGCCTCTCTCCCTGACGTCCGCATTGTCCTCGACTTCCTCCCATTGATTCCTCTCACATTTGCCACTCTGGCGCCTTTCCAGGCCCGATCGTGGCACGAAGCGGCAGCCGCCCTTCCTCCCTCCTTCAGCTCCCCGGTCTGGCGGTCCCGCATCAGGGACGCAGACAGGATTGAGAGAACGTAGAGCCTGGCCCTCGGGGCACTTCACGTTGACACCCTTGCTTCTGTCCAACGTGTTCACCCAGCCTTGTCATACAGAGCATTACATGATATTTTCAAGCTTATGGTGTGGTTCGCGCCGCATCCGTCTTATTTATGATGACAATGGACAATCATAGGTGCTACAATAAATTTTTGCTGCGGCAGATGATGCTTCCTCTGCTTATGAGGAAGCCACAAGATGGAAATTGGAGCGAGACATTACAGAGCGAACTCATCGCTCCGTAAATGTGGAGACGCCCTGATGAACTACATCCCCCAACACTTTTGAGAAAACTACAACATCTACTTCCACCTGTCCGCCACAGCCCCTACCTTCTTGGTACGTGGCTTATTATAAGGAAAGTGGTGGCAACTTTTTCCTTGCCGCGCGGTACTTAGCGAAGAAATTGAATGATCCCGACTGGCAACCTGAAAGGTATGGCAGGGGGGGTTTCTAATCCGAGCCAAAGACCCTTACTCAGGCTCGGATGCTCTTCCACAATGCCATCACCCGAAGACAGCATTTCGGACCATCAAACCTCATCCAAAGATTCAATACCAGTAAAGGGCGTAGTCTACAACTACGACCTCTTTGAATTTCGAGAGGCAGAAATACTAAACATGTGGCCGGAAAAAGGTTTCAACCATGTCTATAAGGTCCCCCCCCGGAGGAAGGCAAAAACATGTCATTATAACTTTCTATGGATCAGTCTCCCCGATTCCATCATGATCGGTCCCCAGTCTCTTAAAATAAAATCTTTATTCGACGCCCTATGCAGTGCTATGAAGTGCTACAGCTTTGGGCACGCCAAAAAATTTGTAATCCCTCCTCGCTGTGGTCGATGCTCGGCGTTGGGTTTCCCATCCCACAGCTGACTGTACGTCAACTCACCTACTGCTTCCACTGCCGTGCTGATCACCCACCGAGTTCCCGACAATGGTGGGACTTATAAATTTAGAAGAAGACATCCTTTATTTGGCCAACTCCCATTTATCAGTGCTTTGGAGCGGCCAGAAAGGAACTTTCCCACAGACAGAGGCGGGGTATGGGAGCAGGACCTACCATGGCCCGCGATGGCTGCTGCTTCTTCTCAGAGCGTCCGCCTAATCAGCCTCCGCATTCCAACCGCTCACATTCTCTTAACCAAACCCATCCATCCAATGAAGAATAAGTTCTCGCTAACTGCAGTTGATTCGGTGGAGTCTGCTGACCCTCTCATAATGATCCTCCACAACCTCTCGTGTGTGCTGCCGCATACGGGAAAAATGAAAATAGTGACTCCGCCTCTAAAAGAGGCTCCCAAAACCCCATCCTAAAAAGCGTCTCAGAAGCGACTCGCAGTTCCATGAGTCCTTAGACTCAGTGGCGTCCCTCCGGCTAAGAATATCAATTGCTGACAGGAAGGATGGACTTTCGTAAAGATTACACCTCCTTGATGGGTGTGGGAGTACTGACCGTGACTCCTATATCAATGCCTGTACCACCCCGAAGCGGCTAGCCGACTCAGACCTCAAAGCACGCTGATGGCGAAGGTTGTCTCACAACATATGGAACACAAGTAGTTGATAGCCATGCGATACGTCAATCTTCAAGACCCTCGTCGGGAGCGATCATAAACCTAGAGTGGTAAATCTTCTGTTAGTAAAATCTGCATCTTTGGTGGGACATACGGTCTGCTACTACTGCCGCGGGTCCTCGTATGAGAACCCCGATTTCCGCCGGATGTACGCAAGCGCCACCGACATCTGGGAATTTACGGAAAAGTAGTTTTAACCATCTCTACAACACATAAAAAGATGCTGGCTTTCAAATGGCGCACGACTACAAGCCGTAGGCTTCTGCATCATCTTCACAGCACGAAAATAACATCTTTCATCCTCCAATGGAAATATTCGTGGATTACGTGCAAATTGGGAGGAACTAGTAGTCCTTCTCTCAACGAGTGGACCCAGAAAATTAATCTGTTTACACGCAACAATGAATAGGGCAGGAAGTTGTCTCGGCCCGAACAGGTTTTATACCTTGTCGCACACCCACGCTCCAGCAGTGGTGGCTTTAGTGGGTGGGGTGTGCCTTAACCATCGTCGGGATGTCCCCTTAACTGTCCATCCCGCTGCAATCAACCCTTTGCGGCTGTAGCAGAGGTCTTATCCATCTGCACAAGAACCTACCCGTCCTTGTTCAATATATCTACCTCCAAATGACGACATACCTCTCCAGATCTTGATGAATCTTATCCGCCACTTTCCCCGTCATTTTTTCTTCTCCTTGGAGACATGAATGTGCGGCTTTCTCTGTGGGGATATCCCCAGAATCGTCGCGGTGATTCTCTCGTAACTCTTATAGATGGCAACCGATAATATATTAAACACGGAGAACCAACACATTTCCATTCGCAGACGGGAAAACATTGACTGCTATTGACCTATCACTGACTCTGCAGTCCACAGTCGCCTCGACCTTCTCATGGGCGGTGCCGTTCTCGTTCGGGAAGTGACTCATAATCCCATACTACTTAAAGCAGGTGTCTCGCCCCCTTCCCGATGTCTCCCAAAATGGTGCCTCTCTCGTGCAGACTGGAGGGCTTTCAAAAGGCTTGTGTTTTTGAACATCATCTATATGACTTTCCACCAATAGATGAGGCCGTAGATTAATTTGTTCTCGAATCCATTTTGCAGTCCTCGCTGAGCATCCCCCGCACATCTGGCATCTTTCTCTCGGCGGGACGACCTGTTCCGTGGTGGACTCAGGACTGTAAGGCAGAGCGAGGATCAAAGACCCCGTGCTGAGACGCAATACTTTCGCGGCCAACTTCAGTAGACCTAAAATATTTTTTTCACCAGGTTAATGAGCTAGATCCCGACGGGTTTTATTAAAGAGTCTCGTCACTCTCTTGGAGGGCTTATATAAGTACGATCTGGTGCATCTACCCCGTTGTCCAAGGTTTTGGCAAAGAGTGAGGAAATGAAGTGGAATTTTATTTCCCATCCTCCCCTCCAGTTCTATCGATTAATGGAGACCACTGTGGCAGATCCCTTGACTGTAGCAGAGGACATTTGTTTTCTCATTTTGTGTCAGTGGCGCCAGACAGACCTGCGTCTCCAAGTGCTAGGTAACAGACTGCGACAAGAACAGAGAGGCCTAGTTTTCATCCAGAGGCGGAATCTTACAATGTTGTCTTTTTACACTCGGCTAGTCAAGCCATGAAGGTTTTGCGCTGACACTTCCCCAGGCCAAGATGATGTACCATATGCGATGCTCCTGGCATCTAAGAGATGAGGCTCTAGATTTTCTTGTGAGCATCTATAATAGGATCTGGATGGAGGAAACCTTCCCAAGTAGCTGGGTGTGGCGGTGGTGGATCCCGATCCCTAAGCTTGGGAAGGACCACTCACTACCGACGATTTCCGGCCCATATCCCTAACTTTCATGTGTGTGTAAGTTATTCGAAAAAATGGTAAATATCGCTGGGTATGGTTTTTTTGGAACGGAAAACTTTTTCTCCCGTTCTCAGTGTGATTCGTAAGCATCACTCTACTACGGAAAGCGCTATTTCCTTAGAGGTCCATCCATATGCGGGTCTTCGCCTCTCGACAACACCATGTGACCCATCTTTTCGACCTTGAAAAGGCTTACGAGACCGGCTTTGGAGACACGGTAATATGGCAATCTCTGTATGAGTTTCGGGCTAAGAGGTCGGTTGCCTGTGTTCCCTACCAGAGTTTCCTACCAACCGGGTTCTTAAGTTCGAGTTGGCAACATACTGTCTTCTGAACACCCGCTCCAGGTGGCATCCCCAAGGTCGTCTTGAGTGGTAGCTCTGTTCTCTGTGGCTCATCAAATGGTATTTGTTGATGTACTGCCAGAGGGATTGTTTAGTACATTATACTTGGATGATTTATCAATCTCTTTTGCTGCTTCCAGGATGTCCGGTTTCAGAGAGAAGACTTCAACTTGCTATTTGATAAAGTTTAGTGAATGGACGACGAATCGTGGCTCCGGTTTTTCTCCACGAAGACTGTAGCAGTTCTTTTGCAGAACCCGTGGGATTCATCCCGACCCAGACTACATCTTTACGGGAAGAGAATACCATGTAGGGAAGAGACCCGGTTTTTTTTAGGACTCATTTTGACAATCGACTGACTTGGGTGCCTCACCTGCGGCTCTCAAGACTGACTGTCTCCGGACCATGGATCTTACTGAAAGTCCTCTCGCACATCAGCTGTGGCTGATCGCGCTACACGCCTCTATCTTCACCGCTCACTTATCTTTCGAAGCTTGATATGGATGTGAGTGTACTCCTCTGCCACACCCCTCACTTGCGGATGCTGGGATTCGGTAACATCATGCTGGTTTCCGTCTGCAACCGGGGCGTTCAGGTCATCTCCCATCCCAAGTCTATTGGGGAGGGGGGAGGGAGGGGGATGCTTGGTGTCCTCCCCTTGGATCTTCAAACGCCAGTCCCTCCTGTTAAGATGTTGGTATCGCCTCCAACGCCATCCCTGACTCATGCTTTGCCGTGCTGTGTCTTGTGATTCAGGATCGCAACTTTACAATGGGCAAGAAAGCTTGCCAAAGCCCCTTGGTTTCCGATTGACATCTATTTGGAGACGCTACCCTTCCTGATTTAACGGATCTGCCCGCTAGGCCTACGACAGTCGTCCATGGCTTTCTCCCGAAGTGGTCCTTATTGCAAAAGCTTCCGCTCTCAAAAGGGTCTTTACCTCCTCAGGCTGAGCGTGCCCAGTTTTTAGACCACTTTTTGCCACCATCAGAGTTCGGTCCCTGTCCTTTACTGATGGTGTCTCAAATCAGACGAGGAGTTGGTTACGGGTGTCGTATTCCCATCGGTTAACAAAGGCGTCAGCATTCCAGGAGTGTTTCACTGTTTTTATCGGCTGAAATAAGTGCTATTTTTATATGCTCTCATGATTATTTTTTACCCTTCCGGATGTTTTCTTACAATATTTATGATGCTTGTAGGTGCTTCTCAATCACTATGTAATTTTTAACTCTCCCCATCCGCTGGTCAATCCTCCTGGAATGGCTTTATCTGCTCAGAGGCGAGGCCGGACGGTCCAGCTTTTGGTTGGGTACCGGCACAGTTAGTTGTTGCCGGTAATGAGGACGCTGATGCCTTTGCAAAAGCTGCAGCTAGAAGAACCAGCTCTATTCACCTTTTGCAGTGCCGGCTACGGACCTGCGCTCGGCCAAATCACATAGATCAGTCACAACATTTGCAGGAACGTTGGATTACTATAGGGCAAAATAAACTGCGCACCATCCGCCAAAGTACGAGGACTGGAGCTCTGCGGTCTCTCCCGGAGATGGGAGACCTGCCTTGGCACGATTGCGTATTGGTTCCACTCTATATACTCATGGGTTCCTATGGAGGGGGGTCCACCCTCCTTACTGTGAGATTGTTTGGTCCCCTTAACTGTGTCGGCACTTGCTGGTCGAGTGTCCCATCTTGGGGACCTACTTGTGCAATTTTTGGTCCCGGTGGCGCGGGTCGGACGGTGCTACGTCCTCTCCCTGGCATTGGGAGAGAGGTGTTTCTCTCCGGGACACGAAGTCCATACATTTTTGAGAAGGCGTGGCCTCTCAAAAAGTTATGAATGTTTTTAATATTACTTATTATTGTTTTTAATGTACTCTTATTCTTTTATTGTAGTTCGTAACTTTCATATTTTTATTTTATCTTAAATTTTGTTTTTTAGTTTTTTTACTTTACATGCATCTTTTTGTAAAGGGCGGGCGTCATAACCCAGCAGTTGCGGCGCCTTAAAACTTTAATCATCTAAATCATTATTATGTTTGAGCCTCTTTGCTTCCCTATTTTACTTTTTTTAAGACATCGCATCAGGAAACATGGCTTTTAGGAGGTCTAGTAAGGGTTCACCATAAGAAAATGGCAAGTGATGTTCTGTTAGAAAGCACACCCCGAAGTTTTCAATTTTCCGTGCAGACTTTTCGATTGGGTCATTTGCAATAATAAAACTGGCAACTGACTTTGTCTTAGAATTACAGCCATTTTCGTCATCTATGAAGATTTCGTCATCGGGCCAACACTAAACCCCGCCAGAGCAGAAACAGAAAACTGGATCTATGAAGAGTGACACCAGTAGATTTCCGCTAGCCTTACATAAAGAAAGTTCTGTGTATAAAAAATGAAATTAACACTGATTTTACGTCATGAATCGCTTTGATTGAATTAAAAAAAATTTAAAAACACTGATTACCCTAGATGACCCTAGATTATGCTTACCTAACCGCTACCCTAGCAGGGTCTGATACCTAGTTTTTAGGTATGTTTAACCCTAAAATGGAAGCACTGGTGCTACCAGCGCCTGATGAAAATTTCTTTCATATGAGCTCCAGAGTCTAATCCAATTGTCCAACAACAAATTGGCAGGATTAATAATGGACGAGAACTTCGCGGTCGTTTTCGCAGAGACAGACGACTGTTTTTCCTGCCTAGATCAATACATGCTTTTTCTATTGGGAGATGGTTTATTTTTTTTTCAGTGTATTTCATTTCAGTTTTATTCTCATTCCGCTATACCTTCTTCTACCATTTCCCTAGTTTATACAAAGATATTGTGATAACGTAGGGAAATGGTAAAAGAAGGTATAGACGGAATGAAGAAATTTTAAGTCACGAGGTGACCAGATGAAAGTGTATCCCAAAGTACTAAAGAATGCAAGGGTTGTTTAGTGCTGCGTTAGATGCATATTTCAAAGTGCCTGTGTAACTTGCCCTCTGCGTCCCTTGTGTCACTGGTCTAACGCAGTGACCAGCGGGTTCAACTCCGTATAACACCAAAGGACGCTAAGGGCGACCATAATGAATCCTGCAAACAACGTTGAGCAACGCGGTAAACAACAGACCTCCTGGGCAGCCACTACAGCCCTTGTGGGGAGCGCCTCGTTCCCAGAATCACAGACACAGTGTTTACAGTTTCAGCTAACTCAGTTAACACGAAACACTGGAACTACATCCGCGCTCATTGTGCGTCAGGTCCATAGAAACGTGTGAAAGTGAAACTGTCGAAACCAAGGCAAGTAGGTAGAGCAGACCTCAGGGACCCGTCCACCCGATGGGCGACTTTTACCTTGGTGCGCACTGCGTTGTGGGTATGAGCGAGAGCGGTGTGGTATAACGAGGCGTCCACTGGATAATGCGTCTACATTCCGATCTGCGGCATGCGCCAGAGGACTGTGCTCGTCGTGTCCGAGCGAGACTAAGTCAACGCGCTAGATGTCGATAATTCCTTTCTTTTCATCCATCCTCCCGCGTGGAGAGGTCAGAGCTTCCCAGGTCCGTACCTTACCCCATGGCCGGTCGCATAGACTCGAGCACCTATCTCACCCCCCCCCCCCCCAGCCTTTCATTACTTATTTTCACAAATTATAATGCTTTATAGTGCTAGTAACAGGACGTGTAGCGGTCTGTGGTTGCTGAGGCGACAGTAGAGAAGAGATTGCCCGTATAAAGCCTTGTCACGCGCAGATGGAAGATAGACATACGACACCTCGTCCTGCAACATGGTATAGACTAGGCGTCCAAGTATATTATTGTCTATCTCCATCTGCGCTGCGCTAAAACAGAGGACTATGTTTTCTTTTTCATTTCATCCATCCGCCGCGGTGAGGTAGAGATCCCAGGTCGTGCCTCACCCCAACTTGCTCACGCCAGCACCTACCCCCCACCCCACCCCCCCCACCCCGCCTTTCCTACTTATTTACCACAAATACTGCTTTATAAGCTATTAAACCAGTGCTACTTCCAGAGAGCTAACTTCCGGTCCTTCACGACCTAGCGCTTCCAACAGCTGTTTTGGGCAACATTTGGCATTCCCTGCTGTCAGATTGCTGACGTACTTAAAGACTTCAGCTGTCAAAACATAGCGACCACGGTAGGAGTGGCGTAAAGCACGCAATATACATAAAAATACTCATAAATTGAGTATACATGATTTTTTCTGACTCAGACTGAACAAGCAAGTATACAAATGAAATTAGGCCTACACTATCTCCTACCCTCGTGTAAGTTTATTATGAGTTTTTGTTATGTGGTGATGGGCCGAGTGTGAACGGCGGCACCTCACCGAGACCCTGACCGAGAACCACCTCGCTTCACCACCCCCGGCGGGTAGCTGCCACTAACCGCCACGCATCAGACTGAAGGTCTAATGCTCCCTTTTCCTTAATAAAACCCCAAGCCTTGTCCCCATCCAGCCGTGATGGGTATCGGGTGTTAGCCGGGGTTTGTGACCCCGCCTCCCGGGTTGTTGCTTCCCTCAAATGCAGGAAAGACCAGTACGAATAGAGAAGATTATCAAGCGGAAAGACACCATAGTGACACGTAGCGCCACTGCATATCTCGTACCAGAATCCCCGCGACTTCCGGGTTGTAGAAATCGAGAAGTTAGTTAAGCTAAACACCGTTCCCTTTAACTCTTTCTGAATGTCTGCCCAGGACGTGTGAGGTACTGTGGTTGCTGAGGTAGCTAACTGGAGGAAACAGGGAGATGAGATTGCCGTATAAAGGCCCTGTCACGCGATGCCTTTTTCACCAGGGCGGTGAGCAGGCGAGGGGTGGTACACGGAGTCACTATGAGGCCGCGCGTGTCTTGCAAACGCCGGGGATATTCGTTGGAAAAGTTTACTTTCCATGTAATTTCCCCTTACCCAAAAACGTTTATCAACAAAAAAATACACTGTTATCTCGAAAATGTTTTGTTCTCTATTCAATCGTGCTCGTATGGGTATGTCAACAAAATATGGAAGCAGTAACTCTTCAATTTTTGTATTTATTTTACACACCTTGTTACCCTCTATCTCACTTATTATTGACGGAGCGTTATTTTTACTGGGTATATCATTGACTTATCCCTAGAATATGTGCAAAAATGAGCTCTGAGTGGCCTTATTTGAGAAAACCCTTTATTTGCTTTTCCTTATCCGGTAAATTAGTCTAAGTTAACTTACTACTATTATCACCTGTTTTATGTCAGTATTTGTTTAGTATTTTATATCTTTGTTTATTTATTATTTTTCTGTGTTTCCCTCTCTCCCACACCTTTGCCCAAAAAACGTGTTTGCTTGTAACGAAAGGCTGTTTGCAACCCCATATCCTGTTATAATCATTATAAAATATTGTAAAATATTTGGCAACATATAAAAGTGTTATCTTTTTCTCCCTTTAATATGTAAATGTATTTCCATCTCCTCACTGATACTAATTAATAATAGGAGATTAAGAACAAACCATTCCGAGATAACAGTGTATCTTTATGTTGAAAAACCGTTTTTGATAAGAGGGAAATTACTCTGAAAGTAAACTTCTCCCCCGAATATCCCCGGGTTTGACAAGACTCGCGCCTCATATGTCCTCCGTGTACCCACCCCTCGCCTGATCACCGACCTCGGTGAAAAAAGGCATCGGAGGGTGACAGGGCCCTTTATAACGGCAATCTCTTCCCTCTCCTGTCTCCTCCATAGCTACCTCCAGCACCAGTACCGCACATCGTCCTGGTTAATAGCTCTAAAGCAGTATTTTGTGGTAAATCAGTAAGGAAAGGCGGGGCGGGGGGAGGTAAGGTGCTGGATGAGGCAAGGTTGCGGTGAGGCCGACCTGGGATCCTCTTACCTCTCCACGCGGCAGGATGGATGAAAATGAAAAGAAACATAGTCCTTCTGGCGCTGCGCAATGGAAGATGACAAATCATTATACTTGGACGCCTCGTTATAACATGGGCATGGACCGGTGTCCAAGTATGTCTATCCTTCCTCTGCGCGTGACAGGGTCTTAATACGGCAATCTCTTCTCTCCTTCATCCTCCAGCACCACAAGTAACCGCACACGTCCTGGTTAATACATATTTAAGCATTATACTTTTGATAAATAAGTAATTGAAAGGCGGGGGGGGGGGGAGGGGGGCGATCAGATGCTTCGAGTCTATTCGACTCCGGCCATGGGGTCAGGCACGACCTGTGAAGCTCTTCCTCTCCACGCGCGGCAGGATGGCTGAAATGAAAGGAATTATCGGTTTTACATCTAGCGGCGCTGCTATGGTCTCGCTTGACACGAGAGCACAGTCCTCTGGCGCATGCGCAGATGGATGTAGACGCATTAATCCTAGTGTACTCCTCGTTTTTCTACCACACCACCCCTGGCGAGAGCCCCCATCACGCGCCCCCCCCCCCCGAAAAAAACCTTCCAGAATGTGCAGGGCCAACCACCTGAGCCTCAAGGAAAAAATAATAGCCTACAGGTGATAATAGGCTCCACGTAAAAAAAAAAAACATAGCCCTTTGAAATAAGTTTTATTCTAACACACAATGAATTCCAATGAATTATAAATGGACAGAATTATAAACACAGTTTTCTAAACATGAAACTTTATTTTAAGTTTATTGCATGATTTGGTACCGAGTCAAAAAACCAACAAAATTTAGTGGCTATCCGTAAGGGGATTGCAGCTTTTATTCTTTCTAGTTGTGACTGCATGCTGAGTATATTCATAAATATGAAATAGATTATGAAAAATCTATCACTAATTCAAAATTAAGAGATCCTAAAGCTATCTATTTTATTAAAATCTAGTACTTCCTGTGAGATCTTTAAACAGAGACCAAATGGAGCAAAATCACAAACTTTGATAAAGGAAAATTAAAATATTTGTTTTCAAGTGGCTACCAATAGAAACTGCTTCATTTTGTGAGTGAGATCCTCCAAGTTGGGCTTTTGTTGGATTATTAGAGCACAACGCAAGTCATGCTGGGGATCCAAGAGGTTCCTTGTCTAGTTTTGATCGTAACAAACTGAAAACCCATTTCCATAGATATGTTGTTGGAGAGGGAGAAGGGCATTTTCAGCCTCCCGAGACCGATTGGGCTTATCCTGAGCTGGTCCAAACTTTTGAATCCTGGAGGTTTTCAAAGCGTTTTTTCTGTCTGCACTTGATTTTCCTGTGGTCTATAAGTTCTTCTTGAAAAACCCCTTGAATCTCTTCTCCAACTTCACTGACGTTCCCACTGAAAGTATTCCTGATCCAGCTATGCTTCTTGATGTCGACGGGTTTTCTGGACAAATACCTGTCCATTTCTTCTTTCTTCCTGAAGGGTTCTTCAGATGATTTAAACGCAAATATCTTTATGTCAGCAAGGAATATTTCCTGACGCGTCTTTCCAGCACAGCACTAGTTCTGGATAGGCTGTCAGTTTTTTCTCTGACCAACTTTTCTTTCCAGGGCAAGCTTTTTCTTGAATGAGACAATTTTTTCACCGATTGTCCACCATTGTCCACCACCCGAACTAATTGCCTCCCCTCTGTTTTTTATTTATTCTCTTACTGTCTGCTTTATAGGACTGGCACTAAGGCGTGCCTTTGTGGTTACTCATTTTTGTTGTGGCCCTGTTGGCCAGTTCCTTGTGATGTCAAAAAAAAAAAAAAAAGAAAAAATTATATTTAATAATAATAAATAATTGTATGATTTGTCCTTGCATGGTCCTGACTTCAGTTCATTCAGGGTGCATGAAGATGGTCGCCCACAGTACGAAAGCTTACTAGCCAAGCAACATCTTTAAAGCAGTCTGGCCAGTGCATGTTTTTTTCTCACAGAAGATTTCAGAATTTTCAGATTTTAGTTCAATAACTCTTTCCGAGAATCTTTCCAACACGCGATAGCCAGCGGAATCAGAGTGGAACAGCAGTCCTGGTGGATGTGATCCCATTCTTCACACATTTTATGGAAATACTTGAGTTTAAAGCCCTGACTTGACAATAATTCACGATTTGGATAGCATCATTTAGAACTGCATGAAGGTCCTGGCTGCCAAACGCATTAGACGCTAGGTCTTTCTCGATGTAAAAACATGAATGATTATGACATCAGGGTTTTCTGCTTCAATGCGAGTAACAAAACCAAAACACGACCTCCCATCATTGATGGAGCTACATCAGTGCACAACAGCCAAACAATTCACCAGTAGAGATCATGTTTCTTGAAAAATGTTCATCCTATTAATTCGTCTCTCCAGTGGTGTTAAACTTTGACAGGGCAGGGCAGAAGAGAAAATTCTTCCCAGAATGTCATCTTCTCTGTACTTACAATACCATCCAGTTGAGGGTCACCTGCAATATCCCAGACTATCCGTCTGCAAGAAAATTTTCCTGCTTTTTTCAATGCCACAATCAGTTGATCCAATATTTCTGAAATTAATCAATTCAACGTTTCACGCTATTATATAAAGTTGTATTGATTCAACCTTCTTGGCAATTATCTGTCTCTAACCCAATTTTTATCATTGCCACTGCTGCTGGCTTCACCAGCTCCGCTCCTATGTTATGATGCTTGTGTTTGCTCGTGCAATTATCCATGCATTTCAAAGAAACGCCAAAGAGTTTTTCGTCCAGAGAACAATCTGAACGCGAAGGGAGGCATCATCCGTCTTCTTTTTACCTGTTCGTCTTGTCTTCCAGAAACCCAGTGATTTTTTCAGGGGGGGGGGGGGGGACAAACGTTGGATAACTGATGCCGATGACTCTTCATTAATTTTCTTCATAGATTCATTGCGAGAACTTGCAAGGCTTGAACACAAGGCTGGGGTCGGAACGTTCCCAGATCGTTCTCGTCATAATCAGTGAAAGGCCATATTTTTAAGAACTCAGGCTTAATACTGCAATTGTGTTTTTTGGGCGTTGGCCCATTTTTTCCGGTGAATAGATCAGACCTGGAAAGCAAAAAAAACATACATTTGAACATTTTTTCGAAACATCCCGGACTTTCGAAAAGTACAAAAAGTTATTCCGTTAAAAGCAAGCAAGATAAAGTTAATAAGAAAGACTCAGCTGCATATTGAAACAATTATTGCTCAGAAAGCTGCAACCTAGTTACAATGAATGAAGTGAAGGATACCACGTGTAGGTCTCACAATTCTTGTAACCTCCTTGTTTTCTTATGTTCTTATGTAATTAAATTACAATACCTTAAGTTTTTATGTTTTAATTAGTACTTATAAAATTAAATGAGAAAATACACAGCCTAGTCCTGCAAACTGAACGACTAGTGTCAGAAAAGTGCAACCTTAGTACATAACGTGATGTATTGATTACAATGACATCATTACGAGTCTGATAAGAAGTTACATTACGGAGTCCAGACACACAAAACAAAACAAAACACGTACTTAAAAAAACTCACTTCCTCACAACCTCACTCATTCACAGATGCCTCTCATTCCTTGTTTTGTCTTCTCACTCACATGCACGTAACACCTCACTAATTATCATATGACGCATGTAAAATAATACTCTTATTGCTACACGAATTATAACATTATTTCCATGGCTTTATTAATAGATTAAACTGTACTTTCGCGCGATTCCGCGACACCCTGTCTATATTTGCCACAACAACTTATAATGTCATCATTAATTACTGAAATTAATTAATTACTGGCAAACATTAATACAAGCACGATGTATGAAATGCTTACCTATTGTGTGTCTGTACGAGATCTCAGCCTCCTGTTCAGTGTTCACCGCACTGAATCCTTTGACGCCGCAACATCCCGGCTAACTTGTTTATTGACCGGTGAGCGGTAAGTCAATCAGACTCAGACAATCAGACTCCGCGCTGTCTGTTGAGCATGCTACTCCCGGTACGGACGTGTGGTACTCGTATATGGGTAGCCTATATATACTTATTATATACCGTATATATGATATATATATATATATATTATCATCTATATATATATCCTATATAAATACATATATATATATAGACTAATAATATATAATTAAATAAAATTAATTATAAAATCGTATATAATATATATAATATATATATATATATATATATATATATATATATATATATATTATATATTATATATATATAAGTAGATCTATATAATATATATGATATATATATATATATATTATATATATATATAATATATCGTATTATATATATATATAATTCGAAAACAATGCTGAAAAACCCTGTTTTCCATATTTTTGGTATATACGTACATATTGGCCAGCTCCTCATCTAATCATAATATGCAGCCACAACGAACCTTTAGTGAGTGAAGACATAGAAACCTGCCCTCATCACTCTCATCCCTTCTGAGTACCGGTCCTGACTCGTTTTCCTCTCCTGGGTTGTTGTGCATCAGACTCATATTGGGAGGTTTACCTCTGCTCTCTCCAGCTCGTCTAGTAGCCTGAAGAAAGTTGACTGAAAGTAATGAATCATAGAAGTATGCAGTTTTCACCGGATGCACTCGCTTGAACTGACAAAAGACATTTATTTGAACTGGCTAGTTCATAAACATAAACCAATGTGACACAGAGACAGGAGACAAAGGACACATTACAATAATCACTACAAGAAAATGCCCATTACTGCATTTTAGCATCTCCACTTTGATCCATGATAGGGTACGCCGTATACAAAATTCTTTTTCTCAACTTTGGCATGCCAATTTCCTATGTAAAAATGATTCTAAGACAATTTTTATCTCCTTCCATTTTTGCATTTGAGCAATTCTTGCTATGCAAAACGCACTTTTATTTGCACCCTTTATCGAAATAATGCTTAAATAGTACGCAGTGTCCGGTTTGGTCCTGTGTTATTGCATCATGCACAATATGAGTTCCAAATGACTAGCGTGGTAAGCTCTTTTGATCAGTTGGTTCATCCGCACTACATCACAGTGTCACAGCCCCCCCCCCCCCCCCCCCCCCCCCCCCCCCCTCCCCCCCCCCCCTCCTCTACGTTGGCCTAGAACGTTTCCATCATGTCCTTCTTAGACCTGAATCAGGCATGGCCTCCCGGTGGTGGGGCCCGAAGCCCGGATGAACCCGTTCCTGGCCTGCTGCCCCACCACTGCTGCCGCAGCCTCTGTCACCTGCTTCACGACTCCTTTCGGTGGCTCTGAGTGTGATAGAGAACCCGGAACCTGCGTCGGCTTGACCAGATTCTCTGGATCTGATCCCCGGACAGTGAACAGGAATGCGGCTCGTGCACCTGGCCAGGCTGCCAGCTGATCAGGTGGGGGGGTCTGCAAGCTGGTGGTTGACAAGTTCAGCTTGGGTGTGATGCGAAGGTCTTAACACTGGTGTCCCATACTCCTCGCCAGCCCTCGGCTTCAAAATCTGGGTCACGGCGAACCTGCGGTCGTCCGACTCTGACTCGCCATCAGCGAGAGGAGGACACATTCTGATTGTGCGACCATCCTCCTGTCCCACGTAGAAAGGTACAGCTGTTTGGAACCTTCTTGGGCTGCGACCTCATCAATCACTGAGCTGCGGAGTAGGGTGCTTGGGGCCGTCCCCTCTAGTCTGTGGTGAACCTTGATGTATAGAGTTTGAAGTACACCTGCAGGCAGTACTTGACTAGATTTCCAGGGTGTGCAGTTCTTTGCCAGGTCAGTCCATGCTTCTGGTCCTAATGTACACGAGGCGAAACTGAGCTGTGGTGACCATTGGATTGGGACACCTTGCCACACTTGTCTCCTGCAGCTCGTCCGGGAGAACGCCTCGCTTCACTCCTGGCCAGCTGGTAGGAGACCTGCTGGTCAGTGGACATGTTGACCAGGATATACTTCGGTATCTCCGTGAATCTTCACCGCCTGGCACTCCTCTGAACTCTGCGTTGTACTTGGGCATCTCATTCACGCTGACAGCAGGACGGCGCACTGGACCCGTGAAGAGAGGTAGGCCCTCGATTCTGGTGTAAAGGTGGCGCCGGGGCAACTCGTTTTGTGTGCAACACGCATATACCTCCGAAGCTTGCGTCCCCAGCATCTTCCTCCAAATGGTCGTGAGTACCACCTTTCCACCCGTGTTGGCCCTAGTTGAGTCCACCTTGCAGTACGATAAGTGAGTCGGTGGAGTCGTATGTCACCAGCAGATCATAGAGAGCCTGATCCACCTTGAATCGCAGAAGTCCTCAGGTGGCACCGTGTCCTCTGGTTACGAATAGTGCCAAGTACTTTCCAGATGGCTCCTCTGTCACTGACACATGCTCCTCCCTGTCAACCTTGGGTGCAGTTTTCCATAGTGTCGGGCACCATCGCCCCTGGTTCTTGTCCTTCCTCCCATCGTAACTCTATCCAACTATTTTGGTACCCTGGTGCTTCCCCTGGTCATGGTCCCTGGCCGATGCCATGGCATCCTGCCTGGCCCTCCTCATCTTGTTAGGATCGCAGCCAGGTAAGACATGTCTGGAGAGAAGTGGCCGTCAGCGATAAGGTCCTGGAGGAATCCAGGAGCCAAGGAGCAGCAGCAGTGGGCGGAACGTCGAACCGGATGCTTGCCAGCGCCAGGTTCCGGACTGGCTTTGTGTTTCTTCTTGTGCAGCTGGCCTGTCCAATACTGCATCAACAAGGGGTGCCAGGGACCCCAGCCTCTCCATAGCATCCGGTCTAACCAGTATGCAGCCTCATTTTGCTCTGCCCTCTTTCCTCTGAGTGGCAGGGGAACGACTCCTCCGTCCCCATCCTCAGAATCCTGGTGATCTTCAGCCTGGCCCATGAACATCTGCCTCCTGCAGCTCAAGAAGTCTGACCTTTTCATCTTTCTGCTCTGCTTCCTCAGCTTAGCCTCCTCTTCCAAATGCTTTCTTCTTTGCTGCTTTCACTTGTCTAGCGTCTCATTCTTGTCTACCCCTGTCATCATCATTGCACTCTCCTCCCCAACTTTGATCCTCTGGTAGTAACAGCCACTCCAGGTCTAAAGTTAGGGACTTTGCTGGCCAGGGGGGTAGTCACACTGCCGTGTGCTCTTGCGTGGCACAGCTTGGGGTTGGGGGCAGTGGGATTCCGGGCCTTGCAGAGGAAGATCGTGTGAGGGCAGCCGTTATGTCAAACGCCTGTTCATATTCTTCTCCACGAATTCCTTTACTGCTTTAGTTGCTCTGTCTCGCACCACCTTCACTAACCTTCTTCCAAAAATTATCTATCCTTCTGGTCACGGAACCGGTCAATAACAACCACTGGATGTGCAAACTGGGCGTTTGATTCTTCCACTGGGCAAAGCAGCATGGGGGTCAGATCCTTCGTAATGTCTCTCACCTGGGTACACCCGCTTGTCAACACCCTCCTGGGATGCCGCTGAGTTCTTGGAGAAGTATCCATCTTCATCACTCGCGATACGTGCCACCTCACCGCTCAGCAACTCTCGTCCAACCGCCAACAAAGGCGGCAACTTGGATCCAGAGCTCTGTCTAGTTGCGGGCTTCGCCCACTTGGTTTACAAGTGAGAAGCCTCCTGAAAAGACGATCAAGAATTGATGATAGGTGTCAAATGAAGCGTTTGACTTTAGCGGGGCATGAAGCTATGTTTTTGTATATAAATCATAAACGTCCATGTTTGCATAGCAAGAAGTGCTCAACCAAGGTTGAAGGAGGACAAACCACCCTTAAAATTCAATTTTAACATAAGAAAACCCTGCCAAATTCGAAATAATCTATATTCACTTTTCATAGGACCCTACGCGTACCTATCCATGAGGAAATGCGCCACACCCATAGATAGCGACCTCCCTCCTACGAAATTCCACCACACGGTACTCTAATTGGAGCTGGAATATGACAATGTGTTAGCATACTATTCAACACACACAGCACCACACACCGCGCGATGGTCAGGTTTGATAACGTTCTGGTCTCTCACTCTGTGGGTACGGTTCGAAATTCCTCGCGCTCCGGGGATTTTTTCACTTGACAAATTCGGGCGGTTCCTGTCCCCCTTGAGCAAGGGGATGGGGGTGTGTGGTGTGGTGAGGTCCCAGCATTGTCCAAAGATCGGTAATATGAGCTCCAAGCTCGCGGGGGGACTGAGAGAGTGAAACTGGCGATCGCCGAGCCATCTCGCGTGACAAGACCATGGGTGAATGACACCACACACCACACACACACTGATGGTTTAGAACTTAAAATATTGAATTAATCTTATGTTAGTTTAATAATATAGTCTGAGCCTGTTGTTTAGTCGAGATACTCCCCGAGTTCCTCCACGAAGTCCCATATTCGAGCCCCGCCCGCGAACCGGGCGAAGAACAAAATCTCTCGAAAATTCAAAGATGACCTTCCCGATTCAAGCGTAAGCAGGTTATCATAGTCCAATCCAGTCGGGATTCTGCCTCATTTCCTCCTCTCGCTCTCTCTCCATAATGCTTCTTCCAAA
>JACEEZ010026204.1:0-12500 GCA_016584305.1 Chionoecetes opilio | reverse complement strand
CAGATACCTGGGTGCGTGTGTGTGTGATCCCTGCCGTTACACAATAGCCTGGCGTGTGTGTGTGTGTTGTGTGTGTGTTGTGTGCTACCTGTCGTGACACAGATAGCCGGGCGTGCGTGTTGTGTGTGGTACCCCTGTGTGTAAAAATAGCCGCCGTGTGTTGATGCCCTCGTGTACACGATAGCCTGAGTGTGTGTTTTGTGGTTTGTGTGTGTATCCCTCCCGTGTACACAGATACCCTGGCGTGGGGTTTTGGGTTTGCCCTCCCGTGTACCAGATACCCTGGGTGTGGTGGGGGGTGTATGCCCTGCTGTGTACATAGATAGCCTGGTGTGGTTGTTGTGTGTGTGTTGCTCGCGTGTAATAGATAGCCTGGTGTGTGGTGTGTTACCCCGCCGTGTACACAGATAGCCGGGTGTGGTGTGTGTGCCCCCCCGTGTACACAGAAGCCTGGTGTGTGTGTTGTGTGCCCTGCTGTGTACTAGATACCCGGGTGTGTGTATCCCCCCGTGTACCAGATACCCTGGCATGTGTGTGTGGTGTGTGGTATCCCCTGCCGTGTACACCATAGCCTGGTTTGTGTGTGTGTGTGTTTTCCCTGTCGTGTACACAAACCCTGGCGTGTGTGTGTTGGTTATCCCGCCGGTACACATATACCCGGGCGTGTTTGTATCCCCTGCTGTGTAATAGATAGCCTGGCGTGTGGTGGTTGTGGTGTGTGGGGGTGTGTGTGTGTGTGTGGTGTATTTTGCCCTGTTTGGCACATAGATGCCTGGTGTGTGTGTGTGTTGTGTGATGTGTGTATCCCTGCTGTGTAAAAGATAGCCTGGCGTGTGTGTGTGTGTGTGTGTGTGTGTACCCCGCGGTCAAGATAGGCAGGCGTGTGTGTGTGTTGTGTGGGCCCGCCGTGGACAAATTTACCCTGGCGGGTTGTGTGTGTGGTGTGTGTGTGTACCCCTGCCGTTACACAGATAGCCTGGCGTGTGTGGTTTACCCCTGCCGTGAACACAGATAGCCTGGGGGTGTGTGTGAGTGTGTGTGTATCCCTGCCGGTACACAGATAGCCGGGCGGTGTGGTGTACCCCTCCGTGTACACAGATGCCTGGCGTGTTTTTGTTTTTCCCTGCGTGTACACAGATACGGGCGGTGTGTGTGTTTTATGTGGGGGCCCTGCCTTTACACAGATACCCTGGCTGTGTGTGTGTGTGTGTACCCCTCCCGTTACCAGATACCCGGGCGGGGTGTGTGTGTGTGTGTGTGTGTTCCCTGCCGTGTACCAGATACCCTGGGGTGTGTGGGGTTTGGTGTTGGTGTTTGGTGTTTTTCAGGGGCCCGTAAACAGATAGCCGGGCGTGCGTGTGTGTTATCCTTCCCGGTCACGTAGCCTGGCGTGCGTGTGTGTGTTATCCCTGCCGTGTACCAGAAGCCTGGCGTGTGTGTGTGTTTTTGGTGTGTTCCCTGTCGTGTACAAGTAGCCTGGCTGGTGTGGGGGTTGTTATCCCGTCGTGTACACAGAACCCTGGGGGTTGTGTGTATGCCCTGGTGTACACAAAGCCGGGCGGTTTTTGGTGTGTGTTTGGTTGTTGCCCTGCCGTGTACACAGATACCCTGGCGTTTTTGTTGTGTGCCCTGCCTTTTACCAGATAGCCTGGGTGTTGGTGGGGTTATGCCCTCTGTTTTACTAATACCCCGGGTGTGTGTGTGTGTGTGTTTTCTTGCTGTGACATAAAAAGCCTGGTGTGTGTGTGTGTGTGTACCCCTCCCGTGTACAAGATAGCCTGGTTGTGGTATTGTGGGGTGGTTGTTGTGTGTGTGGGGTGGTGTGTGGTGTCCCCGCTGTGTACTTAATGCCTGGCGTGTGGTGTACCCCTGCCGTGTCAAGAAGCCTGGCGTGTTGTGTGTGGTGTGTATCCCTGCTTTACAAGAAGCCTGGGGGTTGTTGGTGTGTGTGTGTGTGTATGCCCGCCCGGTACAAGATACCGGGTGTGTGTTGTGTGTGTGTGTTGTGTTTGTGTGTATCTCTCCCGTGTACACAGTAGCCGGTTGGTGGTGTGTTTTTCCCTGCCTGTATCCGATACCCTGGGTGTGTGTGTGTTGTACCCCTCCCTTACCAGATCCGGGCGTGTGTTGGTGTGTGTGTTGTTTTTGTATCCCCCCGTGTACACAAAAACCCGGGCCTTACAGTGGACATTGGTAGCGGCCAACCCCCCCGTAGAGTTTCTGGTGTTGGGGGGGAAAGGCGGGCCCGGTGTCGTGCCCTCATCCTTGACACGACACCCGAGGGCCCGACAGTTCCTGCTTTTGTGTACGGGGACGGGGCCCCCCCTAAAAGGGGTCCAACCTGTTTGAGGGTGGATGAGGGAGGGGCCGGGGGAGTATGAGGGAGGGGACAGAGGGAAAAAATGGAAGGGGGGGAGCCCCCCCTGTTGCCCGCCTTGTCAAGGATGTGCACGGGGAGTCAGACGTACGCATGGCGGGAGATGTGGGGGGGGGGGGGGTCGCCCCCTCCCGGGGGGTGCTCAGTTCAGCATCATCCCCAAAGGGACGCGCGGTGTAAAAGGGCCTATGTTTCGGAAAGGGGGTTGGGCGGCCTGGAGGTGGTGCAGGAGGCAGCTGGGCACCCCCCCACCCGGGAAAGTCACCGGGGTTTTGACTGTGGGTCGTGGTTGACTGAAGGTTAGTGCGTCCCTAAAGGTTTTCGTGCGTGCGTGCTGCGCCCCTAAAGGGTTGCGTTGTGTGACGTCCTGAAGAGTTGCGTGCGTGCGTGTGACGTGGCCCTAAAGGGTTGCGTGCGTGTGTACGTGCGTCCCTAAAGGGGTTGCGTGCGGGTGACGTGCGTCCCTAAAGGGTTGCGTGCGTGTGTACGTGCGTCCCTGAAGGGTTGCGTGCGTGTGTACTGCGTCCCGAAGAGTTGCGTGCGTGTGTCGTGCGTCCCTGAAGGGTTTGCGGCGTGCGTTGTACGTGCGCCCCTAAGGGTTGGTGCGTGTGTGTGCGTCCCTGAAGGGGTTGCGGGTGTGTAGGGTCGTCCCTGAAGGGTTGGTGCGTGTGTACGTGCGTCCCTGAAGAGTTCGTGCGTGTGACGTCGTCCTAAAGGGGTTTGCGGCGTGCGGGGTGCGTCCTAAAGGGGTTTTGCTGCGGCGTGTTACGTGCTAAGGGGGTTTGCGTGCTGCGTGTGTGCGCCCCTAAAGGGGTTGCGTGCGTGCGTGGTGCGTCCCTGAAGGGTTCGTACGTGTGTGGGCGTGAAGGTGCGCCCCCTTTCCCCAACGGGCGTTGTATTATTCGCATTTTTTTTTAAAATATTTTGAATATATTTTTTTTTAATAAAACTTTCTTTTTGTTTTTGCTAGTTTTTGCAACATGCAGTGTTTGGTGCTGAACCATGGATAGCACAGTCCTGTTAAATTTAATTTTATATATTTTATATATATTATATATATATTATATATATATATATATTAATATTATATATATATATATATATATATATTTTAATATATATAATAATATATAATATGATATATAATTTATATTAATTAAATTTATTATAATATTTATAATATATTATATATTATATATAAAAATTATATAATATATGAATATTTTTATATATTATATATATATAATATATAATATATAATATATATATAATATTTTAAAATATATATTATATATATATATTATATAATAATTATATATTATATAAATATATATGAGGCCCCCGCATTAAAAAGGGGCCGCTCGCGCCAAAAAAAAAATGAGAAAAAGCGTTCAAAGTTTGGCGAATTCTGAAAACCCAAAAACTTTCTTATTAATTATGCTATGACAAGGGATTAGTCTCAAAATACTGGAGGAAACACAATACGATGGCCCAAAAAATGTTCGAGTCGTGATATTCACTACCAAATTTTTGAAATTTTTATGGCATACTGTTTTATGGTTTCGGAAGTTCACCGAATTGAGGCTTTTTTTTTTTTTTTATGCACAATAATGGTATTCTTAATATTGGAACATAAAAAAACAAAAAAACAATATTAACAATAACTAAAGTGGAAAAAAAGGTGAAGAAACGTGCGTTTGGGTTAAGGGCCCCCTCATCCAGTTACCCTCTAGTAATAGGAGTAGTATTAAAAAATACTAGTAGTGTAAAATATTAAAAAAATTACATCTTTTATACATCATACTACTAAAAAAAAAAAAAAAAAAAAAAAAAAAAAAAAAACAGGACACTCAGCCCTCCCGACGAAAGTTAAGACCCCAATGGTGATTACACTGTAATATCGATTTTGGCAGAATGGTCTAGCGGCCTTCTAATGCGGGACGCCCCATATAATATATAAAAATTATATATAATATATATATATATAATATAATACAGACGTATAATTACCCTGTTCGCTTTTTTTTGCTTGAGCTGCAAAAATAAATGTCGTGCATTTTGCTTCTCAAGTTTTTTTTTGGCGCGACGACGACAGCGCCTCACCCTTTTGGGCGGGAAAAACCAAGACTTGCCAGATCTTTTAAATTTAAAGAATTTTCTTTAGTTGGGAGGGGAATTTTTAATATCCAAACTCTTCTGCAGCTAATATATATAGAGACTTTTTACTTTACTCTAATTTTTTGAAATTTACCAGATGGCGACTCAACTGTTGGGGTTTAAAAAATTAAAAAACTAGCTGGGACTTTTCTTTTAGTAGGTATAGCAAAGGGCGCCACTCGGTTTTATTTGTGTAATTTTTTCATTTATAGCCCCAATATGACACAGCTTTCCCGATAACCCCTTTTTAAATGTCCTAAATCATGGTGTGCAATGTAATATTAATGCCACCACACGCGTACATAAAAAAGAAACGTTTTAACGGTGACTTTTACTGTTATCACGGGAGTGAAAAGTGTATTTTTTTGAACCAAATTTTACAAATTTAAAGTTATTGATAATAATACAATGTTCAAACAAAAAATAATACTCAAAAAACACTTTATGAACCAAGGTTTCTTTCTATCTACTATTTTCTATCTATTTATTGTATATATATATATTAATATAAATATATATATATATATATATTTATTATATATTATATTATATATATATATATAAAATTTTAAAATATATATATATAATATTAATATATATAATATATAATATATATTATATATATATTATATGTATATATACAGTATATTATATAAAAATGATGGAAAGAAAAAAAAAAATTTATAAGAAAATCAAAATTTAATATAAAAAAAAATAATATTTATATATATATAATTTTATATATATTAAATATATATATATAAAATAATATATATATATATAATTAAATATATATAATAATTTATATATATATAATATATTTTAAAAATATATATAATATATATATATATATATATATATATATATATTATTATATATATAATTATAATATAATATATATTATATATATATTATATAATATATATTATATATTTAGGGTGGCAAAGACCCTGGTCCCCTTTTTGGGGTTCTTTATGTGCGGCAAAGTTTCGCCAAAGGATTGGGATCATCTCATCAGGTAAAATAGTTTATAAGTTTTAAAAAACTAAAAAAATGCTAAACCCCATCAAAAAAATTTAAAAACAAAAAAATAATCCTATATTTTTCTAAAAACTAAAAAACAATTTACCTTAACAAACCTTGGGGGTGTGCGTCTAGGCTGGCGCGACGAAAAAACAGATTTTACGGTAGCATTTGGGGTTCCCATGGGGCGATTGAACGAGGGTGACGATCGAAACAGTGTGATTACATTTGAGTGTGTGTCATTGTTATAAGTATTGGTTATTAAGATGGGACAAGTGCTTGTGTTCAGGCATTTTAAATCATTTAAATTCACTAAAAAGTTTTCCCTTTGATAGGTTCTAAAATCATTAATAGAGAATTGGGGATCAAATCATGGAGTTGAGCGAATAGCAGATTGGAAGGGGAAGAATAAAGGCCGGTTCCACCCCCACTTGTCGGCCGCCATACAACAAAAATGATCACCATTTTCACCCCTTTAGTGGTATTTGTGGAACTGGGCCAGTTGGGAACACCGCCGGGGGAGAGATGACTTTAATTTAACGGGGTACGGCGGCCGTCACGGTACGGCGTGGGGACTTTTTTGTGACGCATTTTTGTTGTACGGCGGCCGTACAGCGGGATGGTGGGGAAACCCGGGGTTAAGGGGGGGCCATACGGCAAAACACCTTTAGTTTTCGAACCTAAGGGTCAAGAAATTAAAACCTTTGGTTGGCAGAAAATAAAGGGGTTTCTCCCGTACGGCCGATTATTTTTTCCCCTTCTCACTGCTATTCGCTCCACTCCCAGACTTGATCACCCATTTATCACTCATCCTCTATTAAAGATCAAACATTTATCACTCTATTAATGATTTTTTGAACCCCAACAAAAACAAACTTCTCTAGTGACACTAAAATTTTTAGAATCCTTTTGCTTCACGAAACTTTTTTTCCCAAAAATTTTCTTTTTTTTTTTGCATATATGTCAAAATGTGAAGTGAAAAGGGCCCGGTGAATGGCCACAGACTGGCTACTCCCGCCCCACGGCGGAGCTCGATTTCACACCGCACCACAGGGCCCTCCACAGTGAGGAAACTCACTTTAATGTCTTTGTATACTACTAAACCACTGAACTACTATACTACTACTAAATACTACTAATACTACTTTCTACTACTATACTACTACACTACTAATACTACTAATACCCCTTATATACACATATCACCTACACCTACCTACTACTACTACCATACTACTACCCCTACTACTATACCCCTACTACTACTCCACTACTAATACTACCAAAATACACTACTACCACTACTACTCTACTCTACTACTTTACTACACTACACTACTACCACACTACCACACCACATACTATACTAATACACTACTACTACTACCCACTATCCACTACCATACTACCTCTACTACACTACTATACTACTACTACACACTACATACTACTATACTACACTACTATACTACTATACTACACTACTACACTATATACCCACTGCTACTATACTACTACTACCCCTACTACCACTACTATACTACCCTACACTACATACCCCTATACTACTACTACCACTACCCCTACTATACTACTACTACCCCACTATACTACTACTACCACTACCCCTACACTACTATACTACTACTACCACTACTATACTACTACCCCTACCCCTACTATATACACATCACTACTACTACTACTACCCACTACTACCATACTACTACTACCGCTACATACTAATACCCTACTACCACTACTACCCCTCACACTACTATAAAACTACATCATACTACTTCTAAATACTACGCTACATATATCACTACACTCTACTACCCTATACCCCTATACTACACCACACTATACTACTATACTACTATATACCCACTGCTGCTACTACTACTACTACTATACCACAATACTACACTACTACTACCACTACTACTACTACTCTACCACTACTACCACTATATACTACTATACTACCCATACTACTACTACCACTACTACTGCCTTTTCCATACTACTATACTAAAACTCTACTACCACCACCACCCCACCACCACCACACCCCTACCCTACCCCCCACCACACCACCACCACACCACCACCCCACCACCCCCACCCCATACCACTACACCCCCACCACCAAACCCCCCACCACCCCACCACTACCACTACCACCCCCCTACCCCCACCCACCCCTACCACCACTTACCCCTACCCAAAACCCCCACCCCTACCACCACCCCCACCCCCACTACCACCACTACCACTACCACTAACCACCCCCACCCCCCCACCCCCACCGCCACCGCTACACCACTACCACCACCCCCACCACCACCACCACCCCTACTACTCCACCACACTCCACCACCACCACCACCACCACCACCCCCCACTATACTACCAGCACACTACTACCCCCCACCACCACCACCCTACACTATACCCCCCATACCACTCACCCCCCCAATATACTACTACTATACATTTTCAGGAGAATGGTTGGGGCTCCGGTTTGTCCCTTTTACTACGACTATTACTATTTCCATGACCCTATCTAAAAATTTTTTGGATTCAAAAAAAATATCCAGATCTTTATGCTATAAAAGGGTAACTATAATAATAAAAAAATAATGATAATAAAATAATAAAATAAAATAAAATGATGATGAGATGGTGATGATAATGTAATAATTATATATATCTAACCACCACTATAACACCCCCTACTACCTCCCCCACAGGCCCCCCAAACCCCCACCACCACAAAACACCCCCCACTCCCCCACAGGTCCCCCAACACCCACCCCCATTAACACCCCTATACCCCCCACAGGTCCCCCAACACCCCCCCACCACTTAACACCCCTTACTACTCCCCACAGGTCCCCCAAACCCCCCACCACTATAACACCCCCTACTCCCAAGGCCCCCTAACCCCCACCACCAAAAACCCACTTACCCCTCCACAGGTCCCCCAACACCCACCACCACTTAAAAACCCCCTATACTCCTCCACGGGGCCCCAACACCACCCCATTTCCCCAGCAAACAGGGTATGGGGCCTGTGTGGCCTGTGCCGGGTACGTATCCACCGGGGGCGGCGACTGTTTCGGAAAATCAGAGAAGCCGTTGGGCCCCCGCAGGGGGAACGTATATCGGGCCAAATTTATTAAATAAATTCGTACGGGCCAACACGTTTCTTGACCGGCCAAGGAAATATATTAAGTGGATGTGACATAAATGGCCCGGGGCCGAAGGATTTAAATGGGGTTCAAAGCTCGGATTAAGGATAATTTTTGTTTATTGGGGGGTGAATCGTAGCCACTGTGGCCACTCGCCCCCGTTGTGACGGCGTTTGCTCGAAGCCAATATTCAAAATATCCCAGTGGAAAAAAAGGGGGGCCCGGGGCCCGCGGCGCTACTTTTCTGCTTTACGGCCTCCAGGCTGGGGTCGACTTCACTACTCCAAAACTTATAAAGGTAGTGGGAAAAAGGGGGTGAAACTTAGAGAGAAAAAATGCCAAAATATAGACAAGATTTAAAAAAAGTTCAGAATTTTGCCTTTACCTCAGATAAATACTAGAGTTTTTCCCCCCCTTATTAGGTTTTTTTCCCCCAGACCTTAACAATCATTTAAATACCTCAACACGAAAAATATAAATAGGAAAGTCCCACCTTCAACCCCCCTCCCCCCCCCTAAAGACCCCACCCTCTGGACCCCCCAAAAAATTTTTATAACCAACTTCAAAAAACTTTCCCAAAACCCCTTCCCAATAACCCCCCTAGCGAGATTAAATTTGGGGGAACTAGTTTTTACCGGTTAGGTTGGGTTATATTGAGGTAAGGTTAGAAATTTTAATTTTTTTTTGGGCCCCTCTAGGGGTTTTTAGTAAGGTTAGCTTTTTTATAGGGGTTAGGCTGGGTTATATTGAGGTTGGGTTGGGTTTTAGTGGGGGTTTAGAAAATATTAATTTACCATAGTATATTTTTGAGGGGTTAAAGGGGGGTTTTTGGGGGGGGAGGGAGGGTAAAGGGGCAGCTTCCCCCCTTTTAAAATTTTAGTAATAGAGGTATCACAAGGATCGGAAGGTCTGGGGAAAACCCCCGCAATAAGGGCGGGAAAGGATTTAGAAGTACCGCTTCAGGAGTTAATTAAAGGTTTGTGGAGAAGATTTTTACTTGGTGAGGGGTTTACTGTAATGCAGTTTAAAGCTTTACAAGGCAGAGTTATAACCGCCCTCAAGTTATAGAATGACAATTTGCAGATTTCTAACCCTAAACCCCGACGGAAATGAGATAAACACATGGGGGGTTGGGAGGGGCGAAATCCCCCCCCCCCCCCCCAGGACCCCAGGGAGGTTATAATAGGATTTAGGTGTTTGTGATGAATGGGTGTCGATGTGCCTTTGGACAGCAGTCTGACCCCACTGGGGTAAATTTAGAAAATGACGTGTCGGATTAAGTTTTTTCACCTTTCTACTGTTTCTATGATGTGTTTTCCCCTCTCTCCCACCTTTGCCCAAAAGGTTTTCTTGTAAAGGGGTGTTGCAACCCCATATCCTGTTTAATCATCATAAAAAAATTGTAAAATGGCAAACATAATAAAGGTTAAAGTGTTAAATGATGAGAACGAGTGTGAAAATAGCAATTAAAGTTTGCAAACATAAAATGTTTTTTAGGCTGGTTAGTTTTTAAAAGCAAGGTAAGTTAGCTTGTTTAAGGGCAAGGCTAAATTTGGGTTTGTTTAAGGGGCAGATTAAGTTAGTTTAATAGTTTATTAGGATTATTTGGGTACTTTTTCAAAAAGGAAAGTTTTTTTTCCCCAAATCTAAAAAGTGTTTTTTAGAAATGCTTTACTACTTTTTTAATTCATCTTATTAAAGAAGCAACCCTGCCCGGTTCTACTGCGTTTTAAAATTAAAGCACGTAGTTTTAAATGCCTTTAACTTGTAAATCTGACCTTTTGAGTATTTTTTAAGATATTTTGGTATTTCAACCATTAATTTGGGATGTGGTTAAAAAATTCCTATTCCATGTATTGGGTGTAAGAATGATGGTCTTTTAAAAAAAAAACGGATTGCCTCATTTTTAGTTATCTCCCCATTACTCTTTTTTCAGGTTTTGGCTACGCAAACAATGTCCTGGTTTGGTTAGTGGGTATTATTTTACACACTCGTGGCGGATCCAATTTTAGGTAAAGAGCATTGCGTATGGATTTTGGTAGGGTAAATTTAAGTTTATGCGACACCCCGAAAGTGCAGAAATAGGTGTATAGGTGTAGGAAAAAAAAAAATAAAGTCGTAAAAAGACCCAAAGTTAGGAACTATAAGGATTACTAAAAAATTTATCTCCAACTTTACAGGATTTTTACAAAGCAACTAGCAAGTAATAAAAAAATGTTTTGACAGTTTCTCCATTTTTATTTTACCAAATTCTTTGTATTTGGGCTATTAATGGTATTTGTATTGGGTCAGTGGGGTACCCCGAAAATTTAAAAGGGGGGGGGCCCAAAAATTTATATAAATATATAATAATATATATATATAATATATTTTATATATATATAAAATATATATATATATATATATAATAATAATATTTTATAAATATATATAATTAAAAAATAATTTTTTTAATATATAATTATATATATATATATATAATATATATATATTTTTTATATATAATATAAATATATATATAAATATATATATATATATATATATAAAAATCTAAAAAAATATAAAAACTTAAAATCTAAAAATATTTTTTTTTTAAATAAAAAAATAAAAAAAATATAAATAATAAAAACTAAAATATACAAAAAATAAAAAATATATAAAAAATTTAATAATTAAAATAAAAAAAAAATATTATAAATAAAAACTTAAAAAAATTTCTTTTTTTCTTAATTTGCGAAAATTGTCTTTTCTTCTTTCCGCTTCCGTCTGGTTTTTTTTTGGAATTCCCCCCCGTGGCCAAAAAACCCCAATGGCACCCGGAATCGGTTACCAGGGGAAAAGGGCATAAGAAATTTTAAGTGATCCGATAATTTTTTTTTTTTTTTTTTAATTTTTTTTTTTTTTTCCCCCCCTTTTTTTTTTTTTATTTAAAAAGGGGAATTTAAAATTTTTTTTTAAAAAATTTTAAAAAATCAAAAAATTTTTTTTAAAAAAAATTTTTTTTAAAAACAAATTTTTTTAAAAAACCCAAAAAATATTTGGGGGGGAAAAAAAAATCCCAATAAAAAAAAAATTTTTTTTCCCCAAAACCCCGGGGGTTTTTTACAATTTTAAAAAAAAAAAAAAAAAAAAAAAAAAAAAAAAAAAAAAAAAAATAAGAAAAAAAATTTTTAAAAAAGGGGAAAAAAAAAATAAAAAAAAAAAAAAAAATTTTTTTTTTTTTTTTTTTAAAAAAATTTTTTTTACAAATTTAAACAAAATTTTTTAAAAAAACCCCTTTATTTTATTTTTTTATTAATTTTTTATTTATTTTTAAAAAAATTTTTTTAAAAAATTATTATTTAAATTTTTTTATTTTATTAAAATTTTTTAAAATTTTTTTTATTTAAAATAAAATATTTTTAATTTATAAAAATTTTTTATTTTAAAAAATTAAAAAAATGTTGTGTATTTAAATTTTTTGGGGGTTTTTTTTTTGAAAAAAAGGGGGGTGGGGGATGGAATTTGGGGCCCCCGTTGGGGGTTATTTGTATTTTGGGGGGGAGAAGGGTTTGGGTTTATTTTTTTGGTTTGGGGTTTTGGGGGCCATTAAAAAAAAGAAATAAAAGGGTTTTCTTTGAAGTCATGGAATTTGGAAAAAACCAGTTTTTTTCCCAGCCCAAAGCCTTTTAGGGGGTGGGGGGCCCCCAAAAGGGAGAGGGGAAAAAAGGGATTTAAAAAAAAAAAAAACCCCCCCTTTAAAAAAC
>JACEEZ010026203.1:0-15295 GCA_016584305.1 Chionoecetes opilio | reverse complement strand
CGTCAATTTTTGAAAAATTTTCCAGCCTTCCCCCACAATACAAATTTTCCATTCTCACCAAAATGAAAAATTTTAAAATATATCATATTACGACCAAAAGCCATGTTAATTATGCTCTTTTTCGCGGAAATTGAACGACAATTTTTTTTCCCCTTGCAATGATGTTTTTGTTCTTTATAATGAAATTTTTTTTTTGGGGTAAAAATTATCGTAATTTTCGTTACATTCTCAACCATTATCTATGGATATAAAATTGCCCAAAAAATAACAATACACTTTGCAATATTCGGGGGGGAAATGCCAGCGTCGCAATATGAATAAATGTTTTAAAAGAACATCGTTTTAAGATTTATAATATATTTCAGCTCTTAATGTATTGGGACGAATCATGTTTATTCCAATTTTTTTCCAAAAAAATCTTTGATAAACGAATATCGATAACCGTTATATGTTAGAGACTAAGACATTTCACTCTTTTGACGAAGGCTTTGACTAACTTACGTTTTTGTCAAAATAAAAATGCGTAAATACAAACTGGCACCACCGCAAAACTCTAAAAAAAATTTTTTTAAATGTTTTTTATTTATGAGTATACCCAAACCATAAAAGTACAATTATACCCGAAAAAATTTTTTTTTTGGCAAATAAAATCATTTAAGCTAATTTTTATCTTTATTTTATTCTGTTCAAAAATATTCGGGCCCCAAAAATTTTTAAACTCATAACCTTTCTAAAAACTAAACCCATGTAAAACTATTAAGCTTTTACTCATAAAAAATATAAACGAAAGTGTGTCTGTCTGTCTTGTGTTGTGTTGGTTGTGTTTGGTGTGTGTGGGGTTGTTGTGTGTGTGTGTGTGTGGGGTTTTGTGTGTGTGGTTAGGTTTTTCCCCCCCCCTGGCGGAATCCCCTCATATGGCACATTTTTTTTGGGAAACCGGCTTGACCAGACGAAGTTTTTTTAACACACTTATGAATGACCAATTTTTTTTTTTTTTCTAGTGCCTATTGCGAAATTGTGAAAAAAAAATGGGTTGCGAAATTGAGGGAAAACCTTGATGTAGGGTGATGGGTAAAAGGGTGGGGTGTGGGGAATGGGTTGGGTTTTGGGGGAGTGAATGGGGGGGGGGTGTGGGTTGGGGGTGATGGGGGATGGGTGGGGGTGGGTAATGGGGGAGTGAATGGGTGTGTTTGATGGGGTTTTTTCGGTGAGTTAATGGGGGGAGGGTGATGGGGAAAGGGGGGGGGTGATGGGTGATGGGTTTTAGGGAAAAGGTGGGGGGGGGATGGGTAATGGGGAGTGAATGGGTGTGGGGTGATGGGGAAAGGGGGATGAAGGGTGGGGGGGATGGGTAAAGGGGGAGTGAAAGGGTGGGGTGATGGGAATGGGGGGAGTGAAGGGTTTTTAAAGGGTGGGGTATGGGTATGGGTAGTGAATGGGTGGGGGAGGAAAAGGTGGGGGGTGAGGGGGAGGGGGAGTGAATGGGTGTGTGGTGATGGGTAATGGGTGATGGATGGGGGGGGTGATGGGGGAAAGGGTGAGGGGAAAGGTGAGGGTAGGGTAAGGGGGGAGTAATGGTTTGGGGGGGATGTGAAAGGGTTTTGGGGTTATACATAATTTCTACATCCATGATTTCAGGAAAATTAAAGGGGCTATTGGAGATCTGTGTTTGGTGGGCCGAAACCCCCCAAACACAGGGGGGCCGCAGCCCACCATCCCCCCCGGAGCTACCAAAAAATCCGCCCGGGGGCGGGTTTGCGGCTAGTTTTCTATTATATCAAAATTACTTATTGAACCGAACTATTTTGTCATGCCAAAGGTTACCTCCTTCTTGCTGGAAAAATGAGAAAAAGGTCCACAGCGGTTTTAATCAGGGTTTGAGAGGCAACTTGCCCCCTTGGGCCTTCGCGCCTCTTTTTAAAGCCTGCGGTGGGCCGCCGGGGAGGGTTTGCTGGGCAAAATTTTTTATTTTTTTTTTTGGGCGGCCCCAGGGGCGCGGGCCCAAATGCATTTTGCATCGTCGCATCGCCGGGGCCGGCCCATTGGTCGGGGCCAATGCAAAAATAGGGCGTTGCAAAAAAAAACCCCTTTTTATTTTTCTGCTTAATGCGGACTCAGATATTAATGCAAAGATTCGTTACGAAATTAAAAATTAAAAACAAAGTTCCAAAACCTTTGTGCGGGTTGACATCTTTCATGCCCCCAGTGCTTTTTTAACTGTTTTTTTATGTAACTGTATTTTGCAAATTGAATATATTTCAAAGTTTTTGAGTTTTTTATACGGTCGAAATTGTCTTCTGACTTTGTTCCCCATCAGCTGATAAACCCCCCATTCTGGTACGCCTTCCCAAAGTAAGGGCCCATGGATCTCTTCACCCCTTGATTCGTCTCAAGTTTCTTGCATGACGGATCAAACTTGGCCCTCAGATGGACTAGGCCAAAAAAATTACCATTTATGGGGTTCAAAAGTTTATCAACAGATCCCTGGGAAAGCTGATATGTTCTGAGAGAAACTGAAAAATACAAGGAAAAAAGGTGGCGCTGTAAAACTTTTGCCCCCAAAAGGCAACCCTTCTTAGCCCTTTGATCCCTAAAACCCATTGAACACATTCCTCAAGTACCACTGGCTTTTCATGGCTAACAAAAACCACATTGCATAGGACCTCTAAAACCCACGAGGCCCTGCGCGGCATAAACTGGAAAAAGCTTTAAAAAAAATCCGATTTTTTCTAAGGGAAAACCAGCCTTTTTTTTTGCCAAAGAAACAAAGAACAAATAAAACCACTTCGCATACAAAAACAATCGGCCCGCTCGGGGCAACTCCAGGTCAAATTATGGCGAATTTTGGGGTGAAGACCGAAAGAAGCCGCCTTCTTACGGCTTCTTGGGGCTTCTCTCTCCGTTTTCGTGCCTCGCCAAAAGGGCTGACAAGTTTTTTCGAGGCTCGCCCGCTCGGCGCTAACAGCTGTAACTTAAAAAAATTTTTTCCCTATTACGGTATATACTCAAAAATATTTTTTTTCAATTTTTATTTTTTTAGTGTTTTAAAAAACTGCAAAATATTCAGCAAAACTACATTGGGGGCAAGATAAAGGATCACGTTATCCTATCAAAAAGGGTTTAAAGTTTTAAAAATTAAAAGAAAATTTTTTATGAAAATTTTCTCGTTTATAAGGCTGTCAATGGTTTTGTATCCGGATGGTATCTATTTTTCCATTGTCGGGGGAAAAATCGCCAGTACAATAGGCAGCTAAAAACCTTTTGTGCCAAAAAGCCAAACAGACTTTTCCGACCCATCACGAAAAAAGGCCTTAACTATGGAACAATTTGCCTTTATGAAATCATTAATTTGGAAGTCTACACTTTTAAGTCTTACTTATAAAATTTACTTTTAAATTGACCAAGTAACTTTTTTGTTTCCCCATAATGAAATGGGCATTGCATATGTTAGTATTTTTAAAGATATTTGAAGTGATTTTAGTTCTTTTGTTTAATGTTAAAATTCATTTCCTTTTAATGTTTGGGTTTGACTTTTTTTTTTTATGTATTTTTTTTTATTTGGTGACTTTCAAAGTTTCTTTTTTTATATATTTGCATAGAACATCGGGAGGGAAATTTGATAGAAAAACCAGTTTCATAGAAAAAAGATTTTATTTTTTTATTTACTCCCCCTCTCACTCCTCTCAGAGTCTTCTCCTTCTCTTCGGTGGGAAACCTTCATGCAACCGGCACATCATCCTGAAACATAGCTGTTTTACTTTTGCTTTAAAACCCTTGCCAGAAAGGAAATAAACAGACAGCATTTAGTGTTTGTTCATACATAAAATATCTGTTCATATTTTCATCCTAAATTTTACCGATTTTGCCACCTTTATGGGTGAACAGGGGTAAATATAAAAGGGAAATGCAAAAATAAAAAATATGTTGTTGATGTGAAACCTTTATAGAAGTTTTTAAAAGGGAAAAGAAAAAATTAATAAAAAAGCAAAAAATCCCTATCACTAAAATAAAAAATGTATTTAAACCTCAGTTTTTAATGCACAAAGGGGCCCAGTGTAATACTGATTGGTCAGATAATTGCAACCCAAAATACCATAAAAAACGATTAACATTCATATTCAACAAAAAACAATTTCTCATAAATATTTCTAATTTTGTATTTCCATATCAGAAACCTCTTGACCCATAACCTAAACCTCTTAATGTCACCAACCGAAATTTCTAGAATACACGATGCTCCTGTATACTTTTTCAAAATTTAGTGTATAAAACAACCCCCGCTTTTCGGAATTTTATATAACAAAAATCGGCTTCAAAAACTTTTTCTGGCCCGTCCCGGTATATGCGTGCTTTTACCCAAAAAAGTTCATATATGCGTGTGCGTTTTTGATTTTTTTAAATTTCCCTGTTTTCTGTAGTATTTTTTGGGTGGCTGCATGTATTAATTACAACTTTCGTCCCGATTAAAGGGCAAAATTTACGATACACGGGTTAGTCAAAAAGGGAACTTTCACCTCAAAAAAACGACCCCCAATTTGTTTTTATCAAAAATTCGGGTCCTCGGATAATTATAACCTCGCATCCTTCCCCCAATTTTTCGTCAGAGCGAGAGTACATCATTTACAAAAATTAATTATATGTCAAAATAAAAAAAGGGACCCCAAAAAAATTCCATTAATCCTTCTTTTATAAACTACTAATAAACCCAAAAAATCAAAAACCCATTATGTTGTAATATAATATATATATATATATATATATATATATAAAATTTTTTATAAAATTTTATATATATATATATATATATAATTTATATATATATATATTATTATATATGGTAAATCTTTAAAAACAAGGGCCCCACCTCCTATCTTCTTTTTTCTTTAGCCCAATTTTTTGGGGGCAGGGGGAAAACCCGGGGTTTTTTTGGGGGGGGGAGCACACACATAAGGGAAATTTGCCCCCACAAAAAAACCAAAAATAGGGAAATTTTTCCCCAGTTTTAGACTTTTTCGGGGCCCCTTTTTCCCTTTTATTGGGCTCCCCCACCCAAAAAACCCCGGTTTCCACCATGTCCCCAAGCTTGTTTTTTTCTACAAAAAGAAGAAGAAGATAGGAGGGTTTACCTTTATTCTAAAGATGACAAAAATCTACAAAACCAACCCAACCCCCCCCTCGAGCCCATCGGGGTGTGCCAACCAAAACCGACCTGACCCAACCTAAACCCCATGGGCTTTTTTTTTCTCAAGAACCTGAAATTTAATACGCCATGTAGGCAAAATAAGGGTCGGGGACTCATTAAATTAAACAATGTGTTAAGGGGCACTAAGTATAAACATAGAGCCAACATTTGGGGCACTTACCGTGGAGCCCCTTTTTCTTAAGATTTTCCCCCAAAGCAAAGCTAGTCATTTCCCCAATACCTTCCACCTCTACCCACACATTTTAAAATTGTTCATGTCCTCAACATAAAGTAAAAGCATACTTAGATATCTTGCAATGTTTTGTGGTGGAATTCGGATGTGGTGAATTTATGGTCCTCGTCTCCGTCGGCGAGATTTTCCAAAATTTTTTACGTTCTCAACAAGTGTGGAATCTCTAAGAAACCCAAAATTTTAGCATAATGAATCACGAAAAATTTCCGGCTGGTTTTGATTGCATAATTTGTAAAATTAGAAAAACAACTTTTGTGTTTTAAAGAAAAAAAAAATCGAGAAAGGGATTTCCACCAGACGACGCTCTCCTATCACCATGTCAAATTTCCCTTTTAGCTCTATTAGTGTGGTCCAAAGTTAAGCCCGTCACTAAATTACAAATCAGGCTAATTTTTTTGCCATATTATCATGAAATTCAGCAAAACACTACGCGCAGCTAGGCCCTATCGCCCGATAAGACTATCATTTTTTCCCATTTTTTAAATTGTCCTGTCGTGTCTTAAAACCCTTTTATATTCTTTTCGTGGTCTTTAAGGGATTCCATGCTTTGAATGTACATCTATGTGTTTTCTTGTGTCCTGTTATCTGGAATTCAGTATTTCTACGCCCATACTCACTTTGTCCCCAATCTCTGCCCTCCCCGCCTATTTTTGTTATCTCTGACTCCCCCGGGAACAAACGGAAAAGCCGTGGGACGAGCCCGGCTCTCGCTTCTTATGGGTTCTTACGGCTTGACCCCCTTGGGGCCAATCCAAAAAAAGCCGGCTTCTTAAAATTTCCCCGCCATAACAAAAACGCAAGCTGCAAAAAAGCCGCTTCTTTCGGCTTCTTCACCAAAATTCGCCTTTCGTAGACGGAGGGCCTCGAGGGTTTTCTTCGCTGACCTGGAGAGAGCGGGTTTTGGGGTCCTCCTTTTTGGGGGTCAAATGAGGTTATTTTTAAATTTTAATTATAATATAATATATATTTTAAAATAATATATATATTAAAAAGGGGAAAAAGAGGAAAAGAGAGAGAAGAGGAGAGAGAGAGAGAGGGAAAAAGAAGGGGAAAGAAAAAAAAGGGGAAAAAAGGGAAAAAAAAAAAAATTTTTTTTTTACTCTTTCTTCTCCTTTTTCTTTTTTTTATATTTTTATTTTTTATTTTATATGGGGGTTTGCCAACGCTTCGTATTTTAATGGTTTTTCCTGCAAAATTTCTTTTTAGGGGTTCCATTTTTCCTCAAAAGCCCTTTTAAAAATTTTTCCCAAAATAGTTGCGTTTTTTTTGTTTGTTTTCCCTTTTTGGGAAGTGTTTTCCCTTTCCAAAAAAACTTGGGGGGGTTTTGGTGTGTGCCCCCCTGGTAATTCCCCAAAAATCAACCAAACCCGGGGGTGATTTACCCGGTAAAATTTTTTCCCCCCGCCCTTGTCCCGTTTTCGGAGGTTTCCCATTCCCTTTTCCCCCCACGGGGAACCCCACCCCTCCTTCCCTGTTTCGTCCTTCCCCCGCTGATTCCAATTTGCCTAAAAACTTTTTTGGAGTCTTTTGGGGTTTTAAACCGGGGGGGGTCTGTAAAGTAAAACCAACCCCCCCCTTTTTTTTGGAAAGCGGTAAAAATTCCCCCACCCCCCCCCAGTTTTTTTTTTTGCGAATCCAATCGGGGGACAGACGGGTTTGGGTGGGGGGGCCCCTCAAGTTTTTTTCCCTAAAAAATAAAGGGCTTTTTTAAAGGAAAACCCGGGGGGAAAACCTTTATTAAAGGGGGGAAACCCGTGTGGGTTTGGGACAAAACTGGGAAAGCTTTGCCCCTTTTTAAGGAATGGAGAAAAACCGCCTGTTTCTCTACCTTGCCCTTTGGGGAAGTCTTTAATCCCTTCAAGCGGGGGAAAAGACCTTAATTTTGAAGCACACCCCCCCCCAACCGGGAGATTCGGAGCGGGAAACCCGCATCAAAGGAAACCAAAAAGAAGTTAAACGGGGGGGGAAGTGGGGGGGGAGGTCAAAAATAAAAAGGGGAAAAAAATCGAAGAAGAATGTTGATAAATTTTTTCTTAATCACGATCCAATTTTTTTTAAAAATAGTTTTGAACATAAAGTTTTTAGGGAAATTTTTCCCCCCTTTTTTTCTTCCCCCTCTTCCCCTTCTTTTCCCCTTTTCCCTTTTTTTCCTTCATTTTTTTTTTAAATTTTTTTTTCATTTATTATTTTATTTTTTAAAGGGGGGGAAAAACCATTTTAATAAATAAAAAATTTTTTTTTTTTTAAAATTAAACAAAAAAGTTACTTTTTTTTTTTTTAATTTTTGGATTTGTTATTTTTTTTGGGGGGTAAATATATTTTTTTTTTTGTTTTTTTGTTTTGGTTTTATAATTATATTAAATATTTATTTAATTATGTTTTAATTTTTTTATTTTGTTTTTTAATAAATAATTATAATTATTATTTTTTTATCATTAAAAATAAAAAAATGTATTTTTTTTTTTTATTAATATCTTAAAATTTTTAAATTGGGGGTTATAAATTAAATGTATTTAATTTTTTAAAGGGGATTTTTTTTTTTTAAAAAATATAATTTTTTTTGTATAGTTTAAAAATTTGAATGGGGGATAAAAATTAATAAATTTTTAAATAAAAAACCCTAAAACTTACATATTTGGGAAATAAATTTAAAAAAAAAAAATAAAATAAATTTTAAAAAATTAAAATTTTTTAAATTTTATTAAAGGCAAAAGGAAATCCCCGAAAAAACTTTTTATAAAAAAAAATTTTTTTTAAAACAAAAAAAAAAATAAAAAAAGGATAAATAAAAAAAAATTTTTTTTATTTTATTATTTTTAGTCTTTATAATTTTATTAAAAAAAAAAAATTAAAAAATTTAAAAAAACCAAAAATTTAAATTATATTAAAAAAATAAAAAAAAAAAAAAAAAAAAAAAAAAAAATTTTTAAAATTTTTTTTTAAAAAATTTTAAATAAAAAAACTAAAAAATTTATAGGATAATTAATAAAAAATAAAATTTTTCCCATTTTTTTATATTTTAAAGAAAATTTTATAAATAATAATTTTATTTAAAATATAAAATTTTTTTAAATTAAATTTTTTAATTTTAAGAAAATTTTAATATTTTTTTTTTAAAAAAAAATTTTTTATTTAAAAATATTTTTTTTTTTTAAATAATAAATTTAAAAATTTAAATTTAAAAATATATAATATATATATATTAAAATAAAAATATATATATTTTATATATATTATTAAAATAAAAAATTAAAATTAATATAAATTATATAATATAATATATAAAATTATTATATATATATATATATAATATTTTATATATTTATATATATATATTTTATATAATAATTATTATATATATATATATATATATATATATAATATATTATTTATATATATATATAAAATATTTTATTATATATATATATTTTATATATATATATTATTATAATATATTTTATAATAATAAATTTTATATTATATATATTATTTATATATATTTTATATTTATTATAATATATTATATTATAATATATATATTATATTATATATAATTATATATTATATATATATATATTTTATATATATATTATATATTAATTATATATATAATATATATATATATATAAAATATATATATATAATATATATAAAATATATTATTATATATATAAAATTATATATATATATATATTTATATATAAAAAAATTATATAATATATATTATATAATTTTATATATATATTATAAATTATATATTAAAATATAATTATTATATATATATTAATATATATTTATTATTTAATAATATATTATATAGTATATAAAATATATATATAATATATATATTATATATATATATATATTATATATATATATAAAATTTTATATATAATAATTATATATTTTATAAAATTTTTTATTTATAATTTATTTAAAAATAAAATTTTTTTTTTTAAAATTAATTTTTAATTTTAAAAAAATTTTTATTTTTTTTAAAAAAAAAGATTTAAAATTTTGATATATTATTTATTTTTTTTAAAATAAAAAATTTAAAAATTAATTATATATGATATATATATAAAATTTTAATATAATTTTATATAAAATTTTTTAAATTTTTTATTTAAATTTTTTTAAAAAATTTTAATATATTATTTAAAAAAAAAATTTTATTGTATTTTTAAATTTTTTTTTTTAAATAATAAAGGGGGGATTATAATAAAATTTATATATATATATTTTTTAAAAAATTTATATAATATAATATATATATATAATATATATTTAAATATATATATATATTTTATTATAAAATTTAAAATATATATATTTTATTTTTATAAAATTATTATAAATATTTTATAGTATTTTATATTTTATATGTATTATATTTTATAATATATTTTAAAATATTATATAATAAAAATTTTAAAAATTATAATATTTTATATCTTAAAAATTTAAAATATTATATATATATATAATTTTATAATATATAATAATATCTATATAATATATATATAATATATATATTTTTTATTATATTTATATATATTATATATATATATTTAAATATATATATATATATATATTATATTATTTATATTTTTAATAAATTTTAAATATTTATGTTTTAATTTAAAAAAAATTAAAAAATTTTCAATTAATAAATGTATTAATGGAGTTTTAAAAAAGAATAATTTTGGGTTTATGTTTGGGGGGGGGGGGGGTTTTTTCTTCTCCACTCCACTTTTTTTTCTCCCTTTTTTTTATAGGGCCGATGACTACCTTTTAAGCCCGCCTTGTGCGCGTGATTTCCTCTATTTAGTTTTCTGCTTTACATCACCTCCCCCTTTTAAAACTTTGCGTTGTGGTAGGATTTGAACATTATCTGCCTCTGCATCTTTGGGGGGGTTCATGGTTTAAATCTAACTTATGTGACCCTTTTTGACCCGAAAATCTCACTGACTGTGGAAAAATTTTTGGGCCCGGAGGCGGATCCTCAAATTTTTAAAAAAGCTAACAAATAGGGTGCTGGGTTCTGTGTTACTTAGCGTACGGATATAATTATTGTAGTGTTTTCGATACTAATACAGTATAATCAGTTCTGTGTGTCTTGTACGGCGCCTACGGTCTGAATACTGCCCCTTTTGATGACTTATCTGACCAACACCACGCCATCCCATCATGATGACGTGGATACCCGATCTTGGGAAAAACGACAGAACACAGAGATTACGAGGAGACGCGTTACAGGGCGCTCTACTCACGACACCTTGCGAGTGTCTGTTTGTACTCCACACCCAAGGGGTGGGTACCTTGTCAGACATTAACTTTTTCCGGCTCTGTCATTAGACTTTTTTTCATTGGGCCTTACTTAACGAATGCTGGCATTATTAAAGTTAAATCTCAAACGTGTACAGAATTTTATATAATCTTGTAATTATTGTTCTGGTACTTTTCTGTTTAACAAGCCTTATAAAACAAACCCCTCGACCCTTTTATTCACTACCATCTAAGTGTCGGCTAGGCGGGTTTGTACCCCCTCAATTCACCGGGAAATCAACCCCAGGGTTCCCCAAAAGTTGTAAGTTTCCTTTCTCGGGTTTGACCCCTGTTACCTGTATAACACACAGTAAGGGTAACTAAATGATACAGCTTGGTAGAATAACCATTAGTAATCGTACCGTAAAAAAAATGAACAAAATTAAAACCGTGAGCGATATTTTGGAAAAATTGATTTCCAGTGAAATTTAAAGAGGAATCGAGAGAGACAAAAATTGTTTAACTGCTCAATAGCACTGCCTTGCGTGATTTTCCGCGATTCAGCATCTCCTCTTAAAGATCTCCCCCTTTTTTCTTATCAAAACCCCAACAACAGAGTTTCAAATTAATAACTCCCGTAAGAGAATCCAGCCCAATGCTCCGAGATTGAGACAAGAACACGGGACGGGGCGAGGACGGTGGGAAAAAGAGGGTTTTAAAAGGACGAGGACAAGACATACAAGGTTTTTTTATCATGGGAAGACGGGGGACAAGATTTGAAATTTTTATAAGACAGGACGAAGAGGGACAACTACCGCCCCATTATTTTCCAAAACTTCCAAATTTGCAAACTCCTTTTCAACACCACCAGCACCACTCGCCGCCTCAAGCCTTGCACCCCTCCCGACTTCAGCCACCAGCTTTTTCAGCCACCGCCTTGCAGCCGGGCAGCCGGCGACAGCCCGTCTATCTCATTCCTCACATCTGTAACAACGCCCTTGGAGGGAAACCCTTCTGATTTAGCAGTACGGAAAAGGGCTTGCCTTGCGAATTCCCAAAGTTTTGTGAGTATACAACATCTAGCTGACCCTAAAGGAAAATACTTTTTAAAAAAGCCACTCGTTTACATAAATAACCTTATGGTGAGATATGTTTATTTTTTACATATGTTTTTTTCTTAAAAACCTGTGAAAGAATTTCTTTAATGAATTCGTCCGTTATTTTTTTATAGATTTTTAAATATGCTTACCGCTAATTTTTCTAATTCCTTGTAAATTTTTAAAAATTTGTTAGCTTCCCTTATTTAATATATTATTTTATTAAATTTTCCTTCTTGAATTGCCTTTAAAAACCCGGAGATGGAGATAAAAGTTTAAATTAATTAAAAATTTTTTCTGATGAATTTATTGACTCGTGAACAAAGTTAGAATTGGGGAATTATTTGCTAGTATTATGTAAGCAGATTACTCCTATCTCTGAGGAAACGAAATGACAGCCTGAAGTTAACCTTTTGTTTGGGAATTAAAATCTTAATTGGGGATAAAAGTAAACCCTCCGAGTACCTCCGTTTTAACTAAAAAAAACCCAAATGCACCTCAGATAATCTTCGAAGTCTAATTCTAACACATCCCTTGCGGGATTTTTTTGCCCCTGCCGAAGCCTTCCCCAGGCCACATGCTATTACGCCACGTTTATCTGCGGGAATATATTTTTGTCTATGTAAATATTTAAAAAAAAATTTAAATTTAGCAGCCAAATGCCACAGGCACTCGTGTCAAAAAAAGATTAAATTATGCCTTGGACTCCTTATGCACTTTTATTGTTTAAATACATTCTACTGAAGGCAGCCTTTTCACTTCTTAGAGATGATTAAATAAATACATTACTCTCTATATGCCCTGAAATAAAATAATATATCTTTAAAGTGAAAAATTTATATTGCAGCCCGATCAGATTTTTTTAGCAAGATGCCGTATTTTTAAAATTAATAGGTTCATAAATAAAAAAATAAAAAAAAATAAATTAAAATTAAAAAAACTCTTAAAAGCAGCAAATCCAATGTCAAGGAATTACTGCCATGTGGCACCCCAGCACAATATTTTGATTGAGTTATAATACTATTTAGCTGAAAACATTCCTATCACTTTAAAATGGGATGCAAATAATACATAGCATACTTAATGTTGGATCATTTTTGTACCGACCCGGAGTCCCGATTTTATTAGCATTACAACCGTATCCTCCTTAAGTTTAAAGAAACTCTTTTAAAAAAAATAATAAATAAAAACTGCCAGTGTATAACTCACGTGCTCAAGGCCCTGCTTTTTTTTTCTTTACTCCACCTTTTGTTTTAATTCTAAATGAGAGTTTGGGAAAAGCCTTCTTAATTTTGCAGGGTATTAACACATTACTAACAACTTTTTAGTTCATTTTTTTTTCTAAAAACTCATTTTAGATTTTGTTGTAAAGTATTTTACCAGTTTATTTATGCTTTAAGTGGGACTGCCTTAATCATTACTCCGTTAACCAAACATTCCTCTTTGCTAGTTTTTCAGTAAAACCCCCACCTTTTATAGGTATTTGTAAGGATTGGGAAAACTGAAATCGGTATAGATACACAACGTGTAACACCTTAGGTAACATTCTTTATACAATGCAGGACGCATTGTTTTAAAAAGGGGGGAAGTGATATTTGCGTACTGTTATATATTATATGTATGTGTTAATCGCTACTAATACAGTATGTCTGGTGTCTGTGTTCTTTACTGGCGCCTAGCGGATGCTAATACTGCCCACCTTTTGATGACATTATACTGCCCAAACAGCCACGCCATCCCCATCATGATACGTGGGTACCCCAACTTTGGGAACCACGACAGGGAAAACCCGAGATTACGAGGGGAAACCCTTCCCGGCGCTCCTACTCACGCACCTTGCAGAGTTGGGGGTTTTACTCCCACCCGGAGGGTGGGTACCTTGTCACGCATTAACTTTTCCGGCTCTTTCTATTAGTTAGTTTCATTGCCTTACTTAACAAATGCGTGAATTATTAATGTATAAATCTCACCGGTACGATATGTATTTTATATCTTTAATTATTGTTCGGGGGACTTACTGTTAACAAGCCTTTAAAACACCCCTCGACCACTTTTAAATTTAACTACCCTCTGAAATGTCTGGCTAGGAGGCATACGCCACCCCATCAAACCTTGCACTTTTTGAGGAAACAACCCTACTGTGTCACCAAAAGTTTAAGTATTCTTTCTCGGGTTGACCCCCGTTACCCGTAAAAACACACAGATAAGGGGAACTGCGTTTTCCTCGATTCTGTGTACGCTGCTGAGACTAGCTAGATGCTATGTACTTGTCAGCATTTGACGGAAGGACTGCAGGAAATTGGGCAGATCTTGGCCTCCATGGAACTGCTGACTCACAATCTGATTTTTTCGGTCTCACTTTCATTATTTTTAATGAAAATATCTCATTTTCTCCACTGAGACTTTTTACTTCTTTTCTTCTGCGCTTTTATCTTCCTTTTTTTTACTGCCACTCTGGGAATTCTGCCATGCACGCTTTCTGTTCGGGATTTTTTTGCATGACGGGGCAAAAAATTCCAAAATAAAATTTCAGTTATATTTCAGAATCTTTTTATAACCCGTCAGGGTCTCACAAGAAAACTATGAAACCTTACCAACACCGAAAACACTTGGCTCAAGGATCAAGCAATTACGACTCTTTTTAAATTTAGGAAATCATGCAGCACAAATTTCCCGATTAGACCTCTCATAAACAAAACACCATCTGTCAACCAAGAAAAACCAACATTTCTTGCAAACAGTGTTAAAAGAAAACATAAAAAATGTGAAAATCTAATCACCTCTGACCTCGGGCAGACGGGTCCTAAATGAGAGACGGGGGCCGCCATGGCTGCCATGGCATGGTGCATGCCCACATAATCCAATCAGGGCCCCCTTAGCTGTAGGGGACCTTTTAAAGAGAAATTAAAGCCTTTATTGGTCCTATGTTCGTCCCATGGACTGGAGCTACTGCGGTCTCTCCAGAGATGGGAACTCCCTTGGCACGATTGCGATTGGTCACACTTTTTATATACCTGATTCCTCTGGATGGAGGCCACTGTGATGGCTTGGTCCCCAACTGTGCGCACGGGGTTCAGTGTCCATCTTGGGGGGCCTATGAGCAATTCTTGTCCGGTGTCGCGGGGGGGCGGTGCCTACCGTCTTCCCTGCAGGGGGGGTGGGGGTTTCTCCCCGGGACATGAGGGCCCCAAACCTTTATTGAAGGGTTTTGGGGGGAGAGAGAGAGAGAAAGGGGAGAAAAGAGAAGGAGAGAGAGAGAAAAGGAGAGAGAGAGAGAGAGAGAAAGGGAAAAAGAGGAAAAGAGAGAAAAAGAGAGAGAGAGATAGGAAGAGGAGAGAGAAATGATCTTACATAATTCAATTTTACTTAGAAAAAACCCCAAGTTAAATTTTTTTTGGTTTTTTTTTTTTAAAATTTTTTTAAAAAAAGGTTTTTTAAATTTTTTTTATTGCAAAAAAAATTACCCTGGGGGGAAATTTTTTAAAAAAAAAAAAA